>OVAP01004170.1:1388-15081 GCA_900406295.1 Aurinia saxatilis | reverse complement strand
TGGTTAAATTGTTAATTCCGTAGTATTTTACAAATATTGGTCTTACAATAACACCAAGAAGAAATTAATTTGTCTTCCAACCAGTTCCAGAAATTTTACATGTTCCGGGTGAAGCATAACACAAATGTTTGCAATCTATGTCCAAGTTATGTTTATTCATTTCGTTTCAAACCAAAGAACGTCAAAGTTTAACTAAAAGATAGTAAAAGCTTGTAATGATAAACTTAACATACTATAACCTTAGCATTAATCACTATAAAACTTTTCAGCACACCTACCTAATACTATAAAATTCCTCAACTTAATTTAGATCACAGATTGTTTGCATTTACATTTTTATTATCCTGTTTGTTTTGTTTCCAGGCGAGTAGTGAAGACTTCAGACCAGAACAAGTCCTTTTGTATTGTTCACTTTGGTGGTGTAAGACGTGTCTTTTTGTATTGATTTTATTTTAATTTACAAAATTTTATTTTTGGTAAATGCAATTAAAAATTATTGTCAATTGAACATGTACTTTCATGACCATTTGCTTGCTCATCGATCACATGCATATCGATGATCCTAATCTAACGGTACCAATCAGTAAATATAAACTATGACCTCAACTTGTAATATTGAACTCATTTTTGTATAATAAGAAATGTTTCTTTCAAACAAGAAATGGAATCATTTGGAATTTGAAATTTGGAAGTATGTGGGAAGTTCTTTTTGTGAACAAGGTTGGTCTGTTAAAACAATTTATCTGAAAATCTAGACATATGGATTATCTTTACTAATATATAAAATATATATCTTGTATTTATTATCCGGATGTTATCACCCGACTATTTTTTAAAAATGAGTATTATCTTTGAATAAATCACACATTCGAATTTTAAATAAACCTAGTACATAACACCATATTCAATTAACTAAATAGAAGTAATTAGATAATTCTGCATTTGAAGAGAATTAATTTCTTCATAAAGTGAAAAATTATCCCGAGAGTTCTAGGGTTCTCCTACGCTTCAAGCGTCTTCAGATCCGATCGAATTCGGTTTTCTTACACAAATCCATTCCATAGATCTCTTTCTTCATCAACTCCTACTACTTTCAACACTTTTTTAGCTCTTCCACTCATAGATCCCTCCGTTCATCGTTTACCGTTTCATCCATTTCCTTCCTCTGTTCATCGTTTCTATTTGAAGATGGATCGATCTATTTGGGAATCTATGCAGCGTCTTACCATTGGATCTCAACAACCCGTTCTTCAGCTGAGGCAGGAGACTCATATGCAATCGGCTCGTAACCAAGAGATGAGTCTGATTGTCCGATGCCTTAACCCACACTTTCATCGGCCGAAACCAATGAAAACGGTGATGCCGGAGGCGTGGAGGTTGGTGGGTCGTCTCCAGGCGCAAACTACAAACGAAGGCCTTGTTCAATTCTTCTTCCCGGATGAACACAAACTGATTGCGGTGTTAGAAGGCGGGCCCTGGAGCTTCAAAGATTGGAACATTGTTGTTGATCGGTGGTCCAATCGACAGAACCCTGGTTTCCTTAAGAGGATCGTCTTTTGGGTACGTATCTCTAATTTACCGTATGCCTATCGAAATGGTCAAGCTATTATGGAGATAGGAAGTTCGTTAGGTCTCCAAGCTTTGGAATTCAATGTCAAAGAAACAGGGGGAAGTAGGCCGCCGGAAGCTTGGGTTAAAGTTAGATTATCAGTAAACCAAAAGGTGGTTTTTGCGCGGTTTATCGAATTCTTTCAAGATGAACCACCGGTTCTGCTAGAATTCACATATGACCGTCTCACGAAGTTCTGTAGAGGCTGTGGAGCATTAGACCATGACATAACCATATGCGGAGAAGTTCATTTGGGACAAAGCTCAGGGCAGTCAAGCTCACACGAACCTATTCCCGGCCCAACATCACTTTACAACCCGCAAGAAGACATGGAAGAGGAAGATGAAGCTCAACATGCACAAGACCAAACAGGTCCTTATAGAGAGATTGTGCCAGAACACCCATATAACTTGGAAGCAGCGAGATACCATGGACGAAGATCATTCATTAGGATCATTGAAGATATAGACCAGGACAGCACTATCCCGGGGATTGGCCGAGCAATCACTGAACTTCCAGGAAGCTCAACTGCGGGACCAATAGTTATCAGAGAGGAGGGCTCATCATCTTCGCGAGGATCAAAGAGAAAAGCTGAAGAACACGCGCCAGAAGATGTGAGTCCGGCAAGAAGGCAAAGAAGAAGTGGTTCTTGGACTGGAGAAGGGTCGATGACCCAGGAGGGGTCATCGACCCAAGATCAATGAGGATTCTGCATTGGAATTGTCAAGGGTTGAGGAATACCTTGACAATTCCATTACTTAAAGATATCAGGAAAACACAAAACCCTGATATCATATTCCTTACAGAAACCAAGAATAACAATGTATTTGTAGAAACTGTAAAATCAGTTCTGGTTATGATAATAGTTACTTAGTCCCCCCATTAGGTCTTAGTGGGGGATTAGCATATTTTGGAAAAAAGAGGTTGATTGTTTTGTTGTAAAAAACTACGGTATCCACCTCACGCACTTGCGGATTAAGACTGATGAAATGTATTTTAATATGTATTATATATATGGGCATCCAATTAGGAAACAAAGGATCAAACAATGGTCCTGGCTAGCAAATAAACTCCAAGCAGGTACTAGTGGAGGAAACCCGAGAGTAATTCTTGGTGATTTCAATGACATCAAAGACAATGAAGAAAAGAAGGGTGGTATAAAAAGAGCTGACAACACTTTTACTCACTTTTGGAAGTTCTTGTCTGAAACTGGAATGCATGATGTGAAGATGATAGGAGGAAAATACACGTGGACAGGTAGAAGACACAATCATACTATCAAGTCCCGAATTGATAGAGCTATCGCAAATGCAGAATGGCAGGACATGTTTCCAGACGCCCAACTAAGAGCACTAAAGTGGGGAGGATCAGATCATAGACCTCTTATTCTAACATTCGGGAAGAAATCATGGAAAGGTACCAAGCTCTTCAAATATGAAAATAGATGGAATGGACTCCCAGAAATCAAGAAAATCATATCTACTACGTGGCAAAACAATTCAGTAATATCCCCTCGTCCCAGACTCTATGAGCAACTAAAAAATGCAGAATTAACTTATCAAAATGGAAGGCCGAGGAAAAGCCTAACTCGCAAATTCAAATTGAAGATTTAAAGGAGCAACTGCACAGAGCTATTGAGCAAAATGACAATGGAGCACAAGAAACGCAAATTGCTGATATAAACAGGAGATTAGCAAGTCAATATCAGCAAGAAGAAGCATACTGGAGAACAAAGAGTCGGGTGTTATGGCTAAGAGAAGGGGATAAGAACACAAAATACTTCCACGCTAAAACAAAGCAGAGGAGAAACTTCAACAGAATCTCCTTAATACAAGACAATGAAGGGAGAATCTGGCACGAAAAGGAGGACATTAGCAGAGTCATTAGCAACTACTTTGAAGAAATCTCACGCTACATCAAATATTTTGCAAAACTCTGCTAAAATGCCGCACATCCAAACAAGAGTCACACCTGCAATTAACGAGCACCTAATTCGAGAGATAACAAATGAAGAGATCCTCCAAGCTTTAAAACAGATGAATCCAGATAAGGCACCGGGCCCTGACGGATTTACTAGTGGGTTTTTTAAACATCACTGGGGCATTATTGGCAAAGAGGTATGTCAACATATAAAGGAATTATTTGACCATGGAAAATTAGATCCTGAGATTAATCACACGCACATATGCCTCGTGCCCAAAAAGGAAAATCCTATAGAGGTTAAGGATTTCCGGCCCATAAGCCTATGTAACATAGCATATAAAATAATTTCCAAAATACTTGCTAATAGGCTTAAACCATGGATTCATACATTAATTTCGGATAACCAATCAGCATTCATCCCGGGAAGACTAATCACGGACAATATCATTATCACGCATGAGCTTATGCATTCATTACATACCAAAGGTTAGAAGAAGAAATATATAGCACTTAAACTAGATATTGCAAAAGCGTTTGATAAAGTTGATTGGAATTATCTGATATACATGATGGAGAGCCTGGGATTCCATCCAAAATGGTGTGAGTGGATAAAAACATGCATATCAACTGTCACATATTTGGTGCTTATAAACGGACAACCAACAAGGAAATTAAGTCCCAAAAGAGGCATCATGCAAGGAGACCCACTATCACCCTATTTATATCTAATATGTGCGGAAGGCCTGTCACTATTGATCAAAAACCAAACTTCTCAAGAGAAACTTCACGGATTCAAAGCAAGCAACAATGGCCCCTCAATCTCTCATATGCTTTTCGCTGACGACTCAATCTTATTTTGTCAAGCAAATGAAGATGAGGCAAGAACAGTGTTACGAATTCTTAAGGACTATGAGGCAATGTTTGGTCAAGAGGTAAACTTCCATAAATCGGCGATTTGCTTCGGAAAAGGTATATCTCACGATCTAAAAGTATCTATCAAGAACATACTAGGAATAAAGGAAACTGGAAACTTCGGTAGATACTTAGGTTTGCCAGATATGGTAGCACGAAATAAGAACAATACCTTTGCATTTATCAAAGAAATAATTATGACTAAAGTACACAGCTGGTATTCAAAACTACTAAGTACAGCGAGTAAGGAAACTATGATCAAAGCACTTGCGATGGCAATACCTACCTACTGTATGAGCTGTTTTCTATTACCAAAAAGCTTAATCGCAAAAATCACGTCAGCAATAAGGAAGTACTGGTGGAGCTCCACAGAAACCAAATCAGGCATTCCCTGGGTATCATGGGCCAGACTAACGAACTCAAAAAAACAAGGAGGTATTGGATTCAGGGACCTACGGGATTTCAATATTGCACTATTGGCCAAGCAATGCTGGAGAATACTACAAAATCCAGATTCACTTCTCGCCAAAGTACTAAAAGCAAAATACTTCAGTAAAACCTCCTTAATAGAAGCAAAACTCAAAAATACATCGAGTTACGGCTGGCGAAGTATATACCAAGGAATCTCGCTAGTAAAAAAAGGCATGAAATGGAATGTTGGTGATGGAAAGCTAATACACCCATGGAAGGACAACTGGATAAACCAAGAGAACCCAAGACCTGCAAGAAGCACATCTGAAACCCCAGAAAGAAACATGAGAGTCGACCAACTATTCATCGAAGGAACTACACAATGGGATGAGGATAAATTAAACTTATGGGTTCATCAACAAGACATCCAATACATAAAGAAAATACATCCGAGCAAGACGAGGAAAAAGGACCGCATAAGTTGGGAATACTCGGAAAACGAAGACTACACAGTCAGATCAGGATACCATTTGATCAGGAAAAAGGAAAATACGCAGGAAGAGAATTTCAATCATCAGGACCTCAACATCAACAGCAAAATATGGAGCTTATCAATTCCAACAAAATTAAAGCACTTTCTATGGAAAATGATTAACAAAGCATTACCAGTGGCCACGGCATTACGGAAGAGAAATGTTATTAAAGAAGATAAATGCCCTATATGCCATGATGAAACAGAAACAATAAACCATGCTTTATTTAAATGCAGGGTAGCAAAGGAGATATGGGAACTAGCTCCAATAAAGCAAATCCCAAATGAAGTATTAGAAACGAATACTCCAACGCAAAATTTGCAAACCCTAATTGAAATAAATGGAGAGGAACCGAAGAAAGCTCCTTTATACCCCTTCGTAGCATGGTCCATTTGGAAAGCGCGCAACGAGAAGGTGTTCAATTCAAAACAAGTTAGAATACCAAATGTCATAAACAAAGCACTCCATGATTATATGCAATGGGAAGAAGCTAATGTACAAGAGAAGATTCAGCAAGATGCTCTGGATCAAAACTGTAGCAACCACAAAAACCAAGTGGAGAGTTTCTCAGAAGTCCTGTAGAGATATCAAGGCTAGCTAACAAAGAATGTTGTTTTGTAGATGCTTCTTGAGCAACAAAAGAAGACGTCGCAGGAGCAGGCTGGGTTTTAAAAAACAGGGTAGGGAAAAATATACTTGAGGGTTCCATAACAATTCCTCCTGTTAACACACCCACGGAAGCAGAAGCATATGCTCTAAGGGAGGCAGCCATGCAATTATGGAGACTAGGATATACGGAAGTATCTTTTTGTGGCGACTCCAAAGCGATCTATAATACGCTAGCACAAAAAAGGAATAACAATCCACAGGAAAACTACAGATCGCTCTCCATATATCTAGAAGACATTATGCATTACAATAACAACAACGGAAATATTAGCTTCATATGGATACCAAGAGACATAAACATAGAAGCTGATAAGCTAGCCAAACATGCTAGAACCTGTAATCCTTGTAATATTATAAAATGGATATAGTGATATGTACGGAACAGATTTCAGCATGCAATGAAACAAATGTTGACAAAAAAAAGAAAAAAAATTTCTTCATAAAGTGATTTTTTTAAAATGAATAACTACTACTATCAGACCACGATATCATTTATTTAAATGAATTTGATGTAATATATAATGTTTCTGTAAAACTCTGAAAACTTTTAGAGATTGTGTAAGATGAAACGTTCGTTGTAGTGCATAAGGCCTGGTTATTGTTGGTAACTTCTACATCAACTTTTTTTTAAGTCTATTATATTTATGGGATATAATAAAAAACTTAAATTTTAGTTGGAAAAACTGCCTATTTAGACACCAAGTGTTGGAGCCTGTGACTATAGATACATAAAGAATTCGTAATGGTCTAAATATACACCAACTTATATAAAACATCACACGACATCACAATCTATAGTATTTTGGTCTAAATCATCAAACCATTAATGGATGTTAGTTTTTCTGTGAGATTTGCTAACGTGGCATTGTTGTGATGGATTTTGATGTCATGTCAGACCACGTAACATTATTGAAACTGTGCGGGATGAGCTAGATTCAACTATAATGACTGGAAGGATGTGGTGGAAGCTGCCATATGAATCGATACGAGATAAGAAGTCATTGTGCAGAGATGAATGATTTCTCTTGGGCCCCCATTTTTTGCCTATTTTTTTTACTGTTTATACAAAAATTGTTACCGTTCACAACAGAGTAAAAAATGGATTATTGTTCACTCAAAAACTTTATTGTTCATGGCAGTAATAGATTTATATTTTTTTTCTTTGTCATCTTAAGATTAACAGATCCATTATTTAGATTGCTTGTTATTTTATTTTTTTTAAGTATTTTGGAGAAATTTTGTTTTATCAACTGCTTTTGGATACCTAAAGTCATTTGAATGAGAATATTTTTTTTATTATATTCATTCATAATTCATAATTATACTGAAGGATCCCATTTTTTTTTATTTCTCGAGCCTCCATTTTCTCAGATCCGGCCCTGGAGACATTGAGTAAAAACATCTAGAGGATGAATGAAGCTTGCAAGTGGACATTTTTTGTGGATATCTTCATAGAAGAAGGGGCTGGTGATCCATTCATTCCTGGAGATGTTGATGATGATGATGAAGCCAAGGAGAGTTAAGAGGATTTAGACTTTCAGAAGATGAAGAAGACACTGAACGAGACTGTCCTTTGAAGATTTATTGTTCCCTTTGTAATTGGTTAATGATTGGTTTATGCTTTATTAGGGAAGACAAAACTGGTTCATGTTCAATTTTCAGATTAATGTTTTTTGTTCAATTTTTGGTCTAGAATTTTGGTTTAATTATTTAATTTGGGCTTTAGCACATCAATATTGGGTCTGGCCCCACCAAACAATGATGTAGATACGGACATGATATCAAAGTCCAGCACAACAATGCAACATCGAGAATTCTCACGAAAAAACTAACATCAGTTAACGGTTTGATGATTTAGACCGAAATACTATAGATTGTGATGTCGTGTGATGTTTTATATAAGTTGGTGTATAATTAGACCATTACGTATTCTTTGTGAGTCTATAGTCACTGGCTCCAACACTTGGTGTCTAAATAGACAGTTTTTCCATTTTAGTTAAATTTAAATATCATATATTTATAGATTAGAAAGATATATTAATATAATAGAAATTACCAAAATAAGTTAAAGCTGTAAATTATAAAATTGAAGATTTATACATTAATTTTTAAAAATTTAATTATAAATAAATTTTTTTCTATTTAACTTGATTTAGTATTGAATACAGCTTCTAAATATCAAAACATCCAAATTTTTTTAATATCTTGCATAATCCAACATGGGAAAAAAATAAATACAGCTATTAGCAATTTTTAAAGATATTTCGATTAACAAAACAAAAAATCTCATACTTTCTCTAACAACCGTTCGATTTTGAAAATGGAGGATTGAGATTGCAACCAATGAGTCATAATGGATCCTACATATATAGGACGAAGCATCGAGGAAACTTCATCATTCGTCTTTCTCTCTTAATAATAAAAAAAAGCCATATAACATAACTAAAACATATATTGAAAGCTACCTTCTCAACAAGTCTTCACCATTTCTCTCTCAAAATCTAGAAACTTCATCTCAAACGTTTGATCATCAAGAAAATCAAGAAAGATGACTAAAGACAGGAAGATCGGAATCGCGATGGACTTCTCGGAGAGCAGCAAGAACGCACTGAAATGGGCGATCGAGAACTTAGCTGATAAAGGAGACACTCTTTACATCATCCACACTTTACCAACTTCTGATGCTGAATCTCGTAACGCCCTATGGCTCAAGACCGGTTCTCGTAAGTCTCCTTCACGTAATAGTACCCTATGGTTTTGTGGATTGGAAAGTCGGTCTGATCCGGTTTAATTTGGTTTTGTAGCTCTTATACCGTTGAATGAGTTTAGGGAACCGGAGATAATGGATAAATACGGTGTTAAAATCGATATTCCTTGTCTTGATATGCTTGATACTGGTTCTAGGCAGAAAGAGGTACGTTTTGATCCGAATCAAGATACATTTTCATTTCATGTTTTTCAACAAAGGGTCTTAATTAATTATTGTTGGTTTCTTGATACAACAAAATGATACATATTTAGGTGCATGTTGTGACGAAATTGTACTGGGGAGATGCAAGAGAGAAGCTTGTTGATGCAGTTAAAGATCTCAAGCTTGACTCTATTGTCATGGGAAGCAGAGGACTTAGTGCTCTTCAAAGGTAATTATTTATTTTTCTTATTTTTGGTAATTATATTAGTAAAATCCATTTTCGTCTGACAGCTCCTATAGCCAAAAATGCCATTATATATTGCTTAGGATTAGTATTATTGTATACGAATAATTTAGTTGTCATGGTTTCATTACTTAAAAGACAATGTCAAATACCGATGACAATGAAGCGCTTGGTTTTATACATTATAAAACGAAATATCGTTTAGTTTTTTATACTGTAAAATTAAACTTCAAAGTTTTTTATGTTATAACATTTTTTTTATGTGGAAGAACGATTTATGTAAAAAAAGTTCATAGACAATGACTTCCCACCAAAAATGGATAAATTCAGGAAAACGACAAGGTTTAGGATTGAACTTTGATTTTTTTTTTTTTGTCTTTATCACATAATCAAGAAATAAAGATCTATAAGTAAAAAAAATCTAATCCATGGTTAACATTTAACACCTTTTCTATTGGCTAAGCTCTTATATATGTTATTGTTTTTAGAATTTCACGTCAAGGTTTTGTTTTTAACTTGTAAATGTGTAATGAAGTTATTTATTTCCAAGTGTGAATGTCAATGCCATGATTTATTGAAATTTATAATTGAAACAGGATAATAATGGGAAGCGTGAGCAGCTTTGTGATCCAAAACGCGCCTTGCCCTGTCACAATTGTCAAGGATTAATATATAAAGATGATCATGTCTTTATCTCATAATATATGGATTTCTACCTGAATAATCATCGCATATTTATGCTTTTAAATAAAAGAACCTTTGTTTATGGGTTGTGTTGTATTTGTATTTTGAATTCATATCAATTTATTACATCCCCATAGTTTTATTTTGGGTATATTTTTTGGTTTTCTTGCTAATTGTTTCCAACTATTTTCAGTGTGTTTTTGCTGGAATCACTCCATGTGATTTAGGTATGAACATGTTGGTGGGACTCCATTAAATTATTTTGCAGATCTAAAATGCTTACAATAGACTTGCGGGACAGATATCACATGGCATTGGATTCCTTGTCATTGTGACGATTGACTATTGAAGCCAATTTATGTAAGGAAAAATTAATACACAACAACTACATGAAAAATGACTAATTAAATGATCATGCGAGAGCGAGACCACCTCTTCTTTAGTGCATACCATCGAGCAAATATGGAACTTAACTCTTCAACGGCTAGAATGTCATCGGCTTCTAAATCTTTATACATTGTTCAAGGTGGTCTGGTTGTGTGGTTATGCTCTTGTGACAACGGTAGGCACATATTATCCCACCAAAGGTATCCAAATGGCTTGGATCTTATCATTTATATATGTTGTGACAATTTACTCACTTGAATATGAATGTCTCGGTCTCTGCTTCACTTTCCAGCATTTCCTTGAATTTGATGTTAAACAAAATGATAGTATCAATAAACAAAAACATATGTATGTGTATATGTATATACAAAATTTCACAACGTAGCGCATATATTTTACTCAGTAATACAGTATATAAATGACATGATTTGTTTGTAATCCTAACCAAAAAAAATTGTGGCACAGTGGTAAAGACCTTCACTATCCCAAAAATTGTCCAAAACAACCTAGTTTGGGTAATTCATACACAGTCTTATAGTTTAACTATATTATTACACAAAACCAAGGACATTGTAAATTTGTAATCCACAAGACAATCAATTTTGGTTAGGTTGGTTCTAGTCCGGAATAATGAGAAGAAGAAAAGAATTGAAGCTATTTGAACAAATAAATTTGGGAAACCAAATCTTGATCATCTCTCCACCATTGGTGTATCCCATGAGCTTCCTTGTAATCTTCGGAATCAGTACGGTTTACTATTAGCTTTGCAGATGGAATCACATGTAACGGCTCTTCTACTTCCACTGCGTTATTCACTCCCATGGCATCCATCAACAAACCACCCAAGGAATGTTGCATCGCCAGCCGCTCCACTATTCCGGCTCCATACCCAATCTGTTCCATTGTTCCTCGGTGCTCGAAGAACCCGATGTACTCTGAACATAGATGGTCCCCTCGATTTACATATATGTCGGGGAGCCATGAAGCTAGTGCCTCTAGCGAATCTTGGGACGAGCTTTGTATCCGAGGCTGCTGATGTTGTTGCTGCTGCGGCTGCTGTGCTTGTTTGAGAGTCCTGGAGAGAGCGAGTCCTGCTGTGATGACGCTCCCCGCAATTCTAATCCCCTGCCTAACCCTTTCATTTGCTATCCTCTCGATTGGTGGAGACACATAGGGAGGATTGAACAAAAAAGATTTAATATGAGTTCCAGTCTTTGCCATAGTTTTGCCAGCGAGAAGCGCCATAGCTGCTCCCATAGAATGCCCCGTTAGCCAGAGAGTCGAAGCACCCACAGAGTCAGCCATGCTTTTCACGGCTTGCATCGCAATCTCAAAACGGGATGATCGATGGAGGCCATTCCGGATAATGTGAATATCCAACTCGATGTCACGGGATATCGAGCCAGGTTTGGTCAAGGTACCCCTAAAGGCTATAATATACCGCGGAGCTCCAGAGGGGTTGATAGTGGTGTCTGGTTGAGGAGGTTTAAACTCAAAAAGACCGCCGAATATTGAGAAATCCGCATCGTCGACAAGGTGACGAATGAGTTTGAAGTGGAAGGAGTCCCACCACGGAGAAGCAAGAGCTTGAGAGTCTTGACGATTAAGCTGACGATCACGTTCAGCTATGTAAATTCCTTGAACCAAACAAGCAGCTACACAACGTTGGTGATGTTCGTTTGCCCTGTAAAACCAAAAACCACAAAAATTACATTTCTACACTGTGACAAGACACAAAGTCACAAAGGGTCCAATTCCATTTCATACCAATCAAGTTCCGTGAGATGTGACGGTCCACAGAGACTAAAATCTTCTCTATCAGAAGCCATTCTCTCTAACTGCAAATCAATATACAAAAACTTCAACTTCATAATTCCGGACACATTGACATCTACTAGCCATAGAGCAAATCAATTTAAGCGACAAAGGCATGAGATTTCAATTGAAACGATTGAAGATTGAAAAGGCAGAAATTAATACCAAAACTGGAATTGAAGCAACCTTCACAATCCTTGGATCCGATCCATCATCTTGGAGGAAGAGGAATCTGTCGTTGAAATGATGAAAACTAAAAACAAAGCAAAACTCTGCGTTTTGACCCATCCGCATTTACTTAGGGGTCTTAATTATAATTAGAGGTTTGTTTAATACAATTTCTTTTCTCTTTCACAACCCTGTGTATATGTGTATCTTTGTTTATTAAACACGTTCTACGTATGATTTCACCATGAGAACGCCTCATCAACCATTGGGTCATAAATTAAACATGATTTTTTGTTTTTGTAGGAAATGAATAAATAAAATTTACTAATTATCATAACATTTACATAATTGTTCCCGAATAATTTTAATAATAATATAATTTTATAGACTTACATGAAACACAATTTTGTACAATACAACTCCTTAATTTGAGATAAAAGTCTACATCCATACACTTCAAAAATCTACAATCATGATTATTACATTCTATTTATTTAGTTGTTCCAAGACTATTTATTGATTTTGTGATTAAATTCAAACGATTGGACTTATTTTTCAATTCAAAATATTATTCAATTTCATCATAATTTGGTTTTAATGGTCGATTATTAAAAACTGGTTAGATTAGGTTCACTCTAATCTAAGAATTGAAACACATGAAACTAGAATATGGTGGACACTTATCTTTTTTAATTTTGTGAACTGATTTTGCATTTTAATCTTCTCTTAGTTAAATTTTAAATTAGATACTAAAATTATACTATACACAATATCTATGTACATAGCAACAACTACAACTCATTTTTACTCGTTATTTAACATATCATTTCAAACGGATATGAACCTGTCGTTACCGATTCTTATTCAATAGATATAAAAAATATGATAATAAATTGTCTCTTTACTTCCTTTATATTATCTATCTTTTGTTTTATTCTAGTATCATATGATATCATGTTTTACCTATAATATTGCGTTATAATCGTACATATGTCTAATAACATTTTTTTCTTAACTTTATAAAATGTAATTGAATATAAACATTATTTATAAACTGACATAAAGTAAACCGAATTTTTTTAGAGTGATTTTTCCTTCTTACATTTTTCTATTTTTAGCTAATAATATTTAATGAATATAAACACAGGCTATATTATTTTTTATCAAATCTAGATAATATATATATATATATATATATACTGAATTAATATTATAGAGATGAAATCTAACAAAATTTGCTACTGTATAGTAAAACTAAATCTCTACACTGAATTTTATATATATAAAACTTATAAGATTTGGGTTTAATAGTTAATACTACTTCTAAATTTTGATCATGATAAGTATGGGTAACATCCGAATTTAAATTCGGCATTACTCAAAATATTTAAGATATTTTGTTCAATGCCAAAAAAAAAAAAAAAAAA
>OVAP01004169.1:0-15082 GCA_900406295.1 Aurinia saxatilis | reverse complement strand
ACTCTCGAATCTCCTTCCAAAGTATTGACCTTCCTCACCGGAGCAAGACTTAAACGGCCGTCTCATTCCGTTTCTCTCAGTCAAAACTACAAAAAAAAAAAATCGATTCTCCGTCACCGTCACCGTTATCAATCCCCATCCACCACCGGACACGACGATGGTCACACCACCGATCGCCACGTGTGCTCCAACCTCACCACCTAGCTCAGCTACACGTGTCTCGCTTCCTCGTACCAATACATGTCCTTTGCCGCCTCACCTCCTCCTAGGTTTAACGGTCTTTTGCAAAAACGCAACAAACCCTTCTAAGCTTCTCTCTCTCTGTTCCGATATTTAGTTTCGTTTCGTCTTCCATGTCACTTCTTCTACTGAAATGGTGAGAAATTGTTATAAACTGTTGAAGATCTTGGACCGAAAAGTGACTGTTCCGTGCCGTAACATTACAAGGTAAAAAATCTGATTTTTGTGTGTTTTGTGGTGGGTTTTTAACTGAGCTCTAATGTTTGGTTTTGTAATGTTTTTATGACCAGGACAGTAACTTAACTCAAACTGAATTACCAGATAAGACTATGGAAGCTAAATGTTTACACAACATGTTCGAGTTGATTGATTCTGCTTTCTTCAATGAAACTAAGGTAAAGNACCAGGACAGTAACTTAACTCAAACTGAATTACCAGATAAGACTATGGAAGCTAAATGTTTACACAACATGTTCGAGTTGATTGATTCTGCTTTCTTCAATGAAACTAAGGTAAAGGTTAAGACTTTCCTGATTAGAATCAGAATCACTTAGGAATCTTCAATGGAAACTAGAACTAATTNACTTTCCTGATTAGAATCAGAATCACTTAGGAATCTTCAATGGAAGTGGAACTAATGTCTTGCCTGTATCTCGGATTTAGACAGTACTAATTAGAGATTTCAGTCTTTCACGCTTTGGATTGGTTTGAATTGATTTTGTTTTGTCCATTTAGACTCTGGTTTTTATCCTCACCTTAACTGAACTAACAGAAACAAGAAATTAAGTGTATGCTTTCACGTATCAGTTATTACAATAGATTTGATCATCTAGACTCTTGTCTAGAAGATAATATTTTGGTTTAATTAAAGACAAAGTATACTTATCTCATCGCAATATACAGTTTTAATGTTTGAGGGATATGTATATAGATTCAGGAGATTACAAAGGGGGCCACTGAAATTAATGTTCCTATATATCAAAGCAACCGGAAACTAGTGGCTACTAAGAATGGTGGGTTGGAGAATTCGTCCCCGTTGGTGTTTAATCCGTCTTGGAACAGAGAAGTTCCACGAGTACAAGGCAAAAGATTCAATTACCCTTCGGATACCGGAGTGCAACTTCCTACAAATGAAGAAGATGTCGCTTTCATGAGCGTAAGTCATCTCCTTTTTTATTGTTGTTGTTACAGTAGATGGGTAGTTTCATATGATTAGAGAATGGTTTATGGCAGGTTCTTGAACTTGGAGAACTTATAAAGACGAAACAAGTTACTTCAGAGGAACTTGTTCGGATTTATCTCAAGCAGTTAAAACGGTATGACTCAAGCTTCACTGAATATTTACATGAGCTGATGTTGTTAACGGGGATTCTTTGAAAAATATTAGGTACAATCATGTTCTCGAAGCTGTGGTAACTTTTACTGAAGAATTGGCATACAAACAAGCCAAAGAAGCTGATCATTTGCTCTCTCAAGGAACTTATCTTGGTATGGTTTTCTCATACTTATAAATTTGGCCTGTTTTTGTTTAAGCTTCTGGTTATGATTCTTTTGTTTTTGTGTGATAGGACCTCTTCACGGGATTCCATATGGTTTAAAGGATATAGTTGCTGTTCCCGGATACAAAACAACGTGGGGTTCAACATCTTATAAAGACCAAGTTCTTGATATTGAAGCATGGGTTTACAAAAGGTCCGGATATTATTTTTCACCATGTTCATTGAGTTTTATTGTTTTTGTTCTGTTTGAATTAACTTGACACTGTCTATTGGATGCTCGATTGTTTGTTTATCTATAGATTGAAAGCTTCAGGTGCGGTTTTAGTAGCAAAGCTTGTTTCAGGTTCTCTGGCTTACGATGACATCTGGTTCGGGGGGCGGACTAGGAACCCGTGGAATATCGAGGAGTTCTCTACAGGGTCATCAGCTGGACCCGCTGCTTCCACATCCGCTGGTTAGTTTTTATAAAGAAGAAATCATGGTAGCTTTTTGTTTGGCTATACCTGGAAAAAGTAAACTGATTCTTTTCAGTTTTCGTGGGTAAAATTTTATTCAGGTATGGTTCCGTTTGCAATTGGCTCAGAGACAGCAGGCTCGATGACATACCCAGCAGCTCGGTGTGGTGTAACAGCACTGCGTCCGACATTTGGGAGTGTTGGTAGAACCGGAGTTATGAGCATATCCGAGAGTCTGGTATGGTTAAAAGCAGCTGTCTCTTAACTCGCTTCTTCAAACCGAGTTAAAAATTTTAGATTACACAACTCTGAAATGCAACTCTTTTTGTCACAGGATAAGCTGGGACCTTTCTGTAGAACAGCGGCGGATTGCGCTGTAGTCCTTGACACTATCAAAGGGAAAGACCCTGATGATCTCTCATCAAGAGAGATCGAGTTTCAAGATCCCTTCTCTATTGATATCACAAAACTCACTGTTGGATATACCGAAGATGCTGACATGAAGGTAAACAGAATAATTAAATGGTGTTTTGTAATCAGAGTGACAAAGGTTTGTGTTGATTCGATATTTTAGGTCGTAGAAGTTCTTGGATCGAAAGGTGCCAAGATGGTTCCTTTTGAACTAAATTATACAGTGGACTCTGTTCAAGGGATATTGAACTTCACGATGGGCGTAGACATGTTAGCTCATTTTGATGAATGGCAGAGAACCGGTCAAGACGATGTATATGAAGCTCAAGATCAATGGCCTGTGGAGTTACGCCGTGCTTGTGTAGTTACTGCCGTTGATTACCTTCAGGTTTCCCCCATTTTCATTTTTTGGTTCGTGGATTGGTTTTGTGATGGTTCTGTCTAGTTTACTATATCTCTGATTTACTGGTTTAGGCACAACGAGCTCGTGGGAAGTTGATCCGAGAAGTAGAGAAGAGCTTTACTGTTGATGCGTTTGTCGGAAACGTGAGCGATTGGGAGAAAGTCTGTATGGGAAACCTTGTCGGCTTGCCGGTTTTAGTGATTCCTACGGGTTTCAAGAACATATCCGATCCACCAACTACAAATTGTCGGAGAAGAACAACGATTAATGCTGGAATTTATGCTCCGACGGAACGTGACCACATTGTAAGTATATCTAAAATGCATATATCCATACAGCTTTTATACCTACAATGAATTGGAGATTTATATAGGACTGTGATAATTGGATTTTTAACTTCCTTTTCATGTATTTGTTTCGTGTGGTATAGGCTTTGGCATTGGGTATGGCATACCAATCGGTTACCGATAACCATAGAAAGAGACCGCCTATCGATGATCTTGGACCAGATGACTCAATACCGAATCCACCTCGGGCTTTAATCCCTCCACGAAGGTTACACATTTGAAGCTTCCATCTATACATTAGGAAATAGTCAAATGGAATGTTTTGTATTTTGTTATTAAGGAAGTTAAATGTTAGGAAAGCTGTGGTTAACATCTTGTTTTTGTTCCACGGAGTTATGAAGCCAATGTGATAAGGGGGTCTTGATTCATATTATGTTTTTATACTTTTCTGGGTTATGAATGTTTTGGTTCGGTGTGCTTTTGTTGCGCATGTGAGTGAGATACATCATGCTAGGTAGTGGACATAAGTCAAACATAACGGAATCGTTTTTGTTTGAATGATATTTCTGTACATCATATATATTATAGGGTAGTATTATTATCATGATTTATGTCTCATGATTTAATATGCGTATAGAAGTCCTACCTCGAACGTGACGGTGTGATTGGAAATTTGAAATAGATAGTGCCAAATTATAAAAAAATATATACACGTGTTATTTTGTTTTGAGTTGTTTGATTTTGTCTGTGTTTGAAATTGCGTTTGCTAGTAGAAGAGGAAATGGGAAATGCGTGGGCACAGAATTTGATACGTATTTAATTATTTGTGCAAATTTAATTATTAGGCTAGTTTTGTGGGTGCGAAATTTATTGTTGTACTCCTTTGACTTTTAGATAATGACATAGAAATTAGGGTGCGTAAAGATAAACCCAACAAAAAGAGAAGATATATTTTCTTAATTAATACATTTGAAATCTTATTCCATTGACACTTTAGATTTATTTACTTAATAAAACCATATTTAAGATTATTTTCTTAATTAATGAAACATGTAATTAGAAGATATTTCAACGAGTCNTTCTTAATTAATGAAACATGTAATTAGAAGATATTTCAACGAGTCAAGTTGGCTTTACAATTTAGTTCCTCAGTCTTACAAATTAATTGCTGCTATGTAACCTCCAAAAGCTGGGCAGTTGGGGATACGTATAACATTCGCAAATACTAAACCCCAAACCATAAATGAAAATATTCGGAATAAATACTTAAAANGTAATTAGAAGATATTTCAACGAGTCAAGTTGGCTTTACAATTTAGTTCCTCAGTCTTACAAATTAATTGCTGCTATATAACCTCCAAAAGCTGGGCAGTTGGGGATACGTATAACATTCGCAAATATTAAACCCCAAACCATAAATGAAAATATTCGGAATAAATACTTAAAAGTTAAAACACACAAAAGAGAATAATCTGTTTTAATTATTTGTTCAGTCTCCATTGACATTTCATACCAAATAGGGTTCATGAAAAGATAAGTCCGTAACAAAATGTCCATTAGCTAGTACCTAGTGGATGATCACGACTTTTGACCAAAATCACCCAAGCTTGTTAACAGAAACAAAACACTCAAGCTGTCAGCAGAAATAATTCATCATTAACATCACCAACTTTAAATCAATAATCCATTAATCAGCAAATTGTTATAAAAATTATCAACATCATTATTACTTTTAACAACTTGGAGAAGAGTTTTACTATAAAGAACTCTATTTTATTATTATTCATTAAAAATAATATTTTTTTTGTCTGTCAATGTATTATATCAATAAAAAACGATCCATACACGACAACCATTTTTTATAGAACAAAATATCCGTTAAAGAATAAATAATGTTTTCAATAACTTTTTGATAATCATTTTATAGTAATAATTTTTGTTTTCTTTATTACTCACGTGAAATTTGATTTTTTTTTGTCGGCTAATACTGTATATAATAAAGAAAAAAAAGAATCAGTTATATCCGATTATTCCTTATATANTTATCCCTTATATAAGACGAAATAACATATCCATTAAATCATAAATAATTAGGATAACAAAATTCTTAAAAAGAAATAAGCTTATTTTCGTAGAACTAAATTACATTATCTGATCTTGTTTCAACAATGAAACATTATGTACATTTCATGTATACCATAAGAATTCCTTGTTTTTATGTATACCATAAGAATACATAAACATAAATTTTATATATTCACATTTTTAAATAAACATTAAAGAATTTCTACTATATATATTTATTAATAATTAAGTCCATTTACTGAAATTAGATGATGCCAGATTCTAAAGAAACAAAAAAGTCAGAAGGACGAATCTAACCAAAATCAGGTAAGTAGGCTTTAGAGTTAACTCGAAAGTGATTCAGACAAGAGTTGATTTTTCACTTTCATCGTGTACGACCTTAAACTTAACTCTTTTCCGCAATCTACTAAAAAGAAGATTTTTAAAATTAAAAAAAAAAAGCGTTTTTTCTTCCTTCTAGAATGGCACCTACACGTAATTTCTCATAAAACAGTGAGGTTAAAAGAGTCACTTCAAACATTATCTTCCTTGTGTTCCTCTCTCTCTCTCTGTTTATATTTTTACCTCCTCCTCTGCACAAATCCCCTGAGAGAGAGAGAGAGAGCTCTTCTAATCTCGAGATCCGCCGTTAAAATATCCTTTGGTCCTAAACTCGAGAGAGAGCTTCTTGTCTCTTTTTTTTTGNTTATATTTTTACCTCCTCCTCTGCACAAATCCCCTGAGAGAGAGAGAGAGAGAGCTCTTCTAATCTCGAGATCTGCCGTTAAAATATCCTTTTCGTCCTAATCTCGAGAGAGAGCTTCTTGTCTCTTTTTTTTTGGTTCAATCACATAGATTGAATAAAAGAGAGATTGTAATATCTACAGATCTACCTCTCTCTTGTCTCATTTCGTTTATAATCAAAGGTACGTATATGTTTTATTGTAGATCTATTCTTTTTTTATTGATTCCGATCTGATTTTCATGTTTTGTGATCGACCGTTAAAAGTTTTCTTGTGTGGTTGGTGAAGACACTGTAGATCGAGAGACTAATGTACATTTTTTTGTGATTCGTTTAGGATCAAGTTTTTGTAGCGTTTTATTCATTGCATGTAGATTCATGATTATCTGATCGGTCCAAGTTGAAGTTTTTTATCGTATTATATTGTTACCAATGCATCATTGTTGTTTNTTATTCATTGCATGTAGATTCATGATTATCTGATCGGTCCAAGTTGAAGTTTCTGATCGTATTATATTGTTACCAATGCATCATTGTTGTTTTTTTGGTGTGTATAGGTCGATTATGGCGTCGGCGAATGAGAACCAATGGCTCAAAGGAAGAGTGAAGGCTGTGACATCCGGAGATTGTTTGGTGATCACTGCTTTGAGCCATAGCAGACCAGGACCACCACCGGAGAAGACCATTACTCTGTCTTCTCTTATGGCTCCTAAGATGGTGAGCTTTGATCTGTATATGGCCCGTCGTGATCTCTTGACATTTTATCAAACCGAAGATTGATTATTTAATTGTTGTTGTGTTTGTTGGATTTTTCTGTGTTTTTAGGCTCGTAGGGGAGGTATAGATGAGCCCTTTGCATGGGAAAGCAAGGAGTTTTTGAGGAAACTTTGCATTGGAAAGGTACCAAATCAAAATTCTTGACTAAATTTTATTTGTAGTTATTGTGATTTGACTATATCTTCACACACTTAAAGTATATGCTTTTGTTTGCTATTTGAGTAGGAGGTTGCTTTCAAAGTGGATTACAAAGTGGAAGCTATTGCTGGAAGAGAATTTGGTTCTGTTTTTNCTAAGATGGTGAGCTTTGATCTGTATATGGCCCGTCGTGATCTCTTGACATTGTATTAAACCGAAGATTGATTATTTAATTGTTGTTGTGTTTGTTTGATTTTTTTTCTGTGTGTTTTAGGCTCGTAGGGGAGGTATAGATGAGCCCTTTGCATGGGAAAGCAAGGAGTTTCTGAGGAAACATTGCATTGGAAAGGTACAAAATCAAAATTCTTGACTAAATTTTATTTGTAGGTATTGTGATTTGACTATATCTTCACACACTTAAAGTATATGCTTTTGTTTGCTTTTTGAGTAGGAGGTTGCTTTCAAAGTGGATTACAAAGTGGAAGCTATTGCTGGAAGAGAATTTGGTTCTGTTTTCCTTGGCAATGAGAATCTTGCAAAGCTTGTTGTTCAAAATGGTTGGGCCAAGGTAATAAGATTTATTGTATTTCACTTGAGAAAATGTTTGGGCTTGGTGTTACTATTCTGACATGGTGGAACAATGTTTGTACTATGGACAGGTTAGGGAAGGAGGTCAGCAGAATCAGGATAAGGTTAGTCCTTACATTGCGGAGTTACTACAGCTCGAAGAGCAGGCAAAGCAGGAAGGATTCGGTCGTTGGAGCAAGGTGGGTTTTCTCTTTCCTTAGTTAATTCCTGAAATTCTGTTCTGTTTTGTTGAGTTGATGATGGATTTTACCTGATGATTCCAGGTTCCTGGTGCTGCTGAGGCATCTATTAGAAATCTTCCTCCTTCTGCCATTGGTGATTCCGCTGGCTTTGATGCCATGGGGCTTAAAGCCGCAAACAAGGGAAAGCCGATGGAAGGTATTGTGGAGCAAGTCCGTGATGGAAGTACTATTCGTGTTTATCTTCTTCCCGAGTTCCAGTTTGTGCAAGTATTCGTTGCTGGAGTCCAGGTAATTAAACTTTCTTCCCTACAAGCTTGGCATTTCAACATTTCAACATTTCAACATATAAAATGTTATGTAATCATCAATGTTGTCTTGTTGAATGTAGTCTCCATCAATGGGAAGAAGAGCCGCAACAAATGGAAGTGTTGTTGAGACAGTTCCAGATGAGCCGAACGGAGATGTTTCTACTGAGTCACGAGGTCCTTTGACGACAGCTCAGAGACTTGCTGCTTCTGCAGCATCGTCTGTCGAGCTTTCTTCCTCTGATCCATTTGCAACTGAAGCCAAGTACTTTACCGAGCATCGTGTTCTTAGCAGAGATGTAAGTTTCTTTAACGACGTCGTTCATGTTTATCTATATTTGGCATTTGGGACGATCCTAATAAAAGCTGGACTTTGCAGGTTCGCATTGTTCTTGAAGGTGTTGACAAATTCAACAATCTGATTGGTTCAATTCATTACTCTGATGGTGAAGGAGTTAAAGACTTGGGTTTGGAGCTCGTTGAAAATGTACGTTCTTAATAACTTTTGCGCGGTAGAAACTAGTTTTGCTTATGAGATATACATTTTTATTACTTCTATTGCACATGTTACTGGAACATATGATTATGTATGTTGTTGACAAAGTTAATGACATTGCTGTTATTACATTTTCTTAGGGTCTTGCTAAATTTGTTGAATGGAGTGCTAACATGATGGATGATGAAGCCAAGAAAAAGTTGAAAGCTGCAGAACTTCAATGCAAAAAAAATCGGGTGAAAATGTGGGCAAACTATGTTCCTCCAGCTTCAAACTCTAAGGCCATTCATGACCAGAACTTTACGGGAAAGGTAATATGCCGACTAAATTCTTGGGTAAAAAGTTTTTTTTGTTCTTTGCTTATCGAATTATTAATTTTACTCTCTGTTGTTTAGGTAGTGGAAGTGGTGAGTGGGGACTGTGTTGTAGTTGCGGATGATGCTGTCCCATACGGGAATCCAGCGGCAGAGAGACGGGTCTGTCTTTCAAGTATCAGATCTCCTAAAATGGGTAACCCGCGAAGAGAAGAGAAACCAGCTCCGTATGCTCGGGAAGCAAGAGAGTTTTTGAGACAACGACTTATTGGCAAACAGGTATTGTGTTATGTTCTGAGGTCTACTCTAATCATTTCCTTTGTCCCAACATATGAACAAGATTTGATTTCTTTTTCTTGGTACAGGTTATTGTTCAAATGGAATACTCAAGGAAAGTCACACCAGCCGATGGTGCTACAACATCTGGAGCTGATTCTAGGGTCATGGATTTTGGCTCAGTGTTCATTCCATCTGCTGCCAAAGGCGATTCCGCGGAAGTGGCTGCATCATCTGTTGCAGCAATTAGTGGTGGTCAGCCAGCTGGAGTGAATATTGCCGAGCTAATTCTTTCCCGTGGTTTTGGAAATGTGGTTAAACATAGAGATTTCGAAGAGCGATCAAACCATTATGATGCTCTTCTGGCTGCCGAGACTCGTGCTCAGGCTGGGAAGAAAGGAATTTATTCTGCCAAAGAATCTCCAGTCTTGCACATCACAGACCTTACTGTGGTTAGTAAATATATCTATTAATACATGTATAGAGATATCTTTTAAATAAACTCATTTCTCTTGCTAGTCGTTTTTTTTTTTTGTAATCTAATTGGTAAGTATATAATCTCTCAGGCGGCAGCGAAGAAAGCTAAAGATTTCTTGCCATCCCTGCAAAGAATCAGGAGAATACCCGCTGTTGTGGAATACGTCCTCAGCGGACATCGGTGCAAGCTTTACATTCCAAAGTTGACATGTAGCATTGCCTTTGCATTCTCTGGTGTCAGATGTCCTGGCCGTGGAGAACCCTTCTCGGAGGAAGCTATCTCTGTAATGAGACGTAGGATCATGCAGAGAGATGTTGAGGTAAAACCGAATACACGCATAGTGATACATTTCAGTTTCCTTTTCTCCTTTATGGTCTTTTCATAGTCTAATGTGATCACAGATTGAAGTTGAAACCGTGGATAGAACCGGTACTTTCTTGGGATCAATGTGGGAGTCGAGGACAAATGTGGCTACGGTTCTGCTTGAAGCTGGTTTAGCAAAAATGCAGACTAGCTTCGGTACAGACAGGATTGCTGAAGCACATATTCTTGAACAAGCAGAGAGATCTGCTAAAAACCAGAAGTTGAAGGTAACAAGCAATAACCATCTTCTAGTAACGAAAATCCTCTCTTTCAAAACATAACTTCCTAAAACGTTTTGATCTTTTCCAGATTTGGGAAAACTATGTTGAAGGAGAAGAAGTTTCAAACGGAAATGCTACCGTAGAAACCAGGAAAAAGGAGACCTTAAAGGTGAACTTATCCACATGAACTTTTCACATGACTCATATATTTTCTGTATGCAATAAAAAGCAGACCTTCAATTTTCTGTTCATTGTCTATGATTACAGGTTGTTGTTACCGAAGTACTTGAAGGTGGTCGGTTCTATGTTCAGTCGGCCGGGGACCAAAAAATAGCTTCCATTCAGAACCAGCTCGCATCCCTGAGTATCAAAGACGCTCCCATTATCGGATCGTTTAATCCGAAGAGAGGTGACATCGTCCTTGCGCAGTTTAGCCTTGATAACTCCTGGAACCGTGCAATGGTAATTGAAGTTACATTTTCTTTATTTCTAAACTTGCTTTGCCTCTTGCTTGCTTATTCATTACTTAACACTTGTGTTCAGATTGTGAATGCACCCCGAGCAGCAGTTGAGTCCCCAGATGAGAAATTCGAAGTGTTCTACATCGACTATGGAAACCAAGAGGTTGTCCCGTACAGCGCAATCCGACCAATTGATCCATCGGTATCCTCAGCACCAGGACTTGCTCAGCTTTGTAGACTTGCCTACATAAAGGTTCCAAGCTTGGAAGAAGACTTTGGTCCTGAAGCCGGGGAGTATTTGCATACGATAACACTAGGTAGTGGTAAAGAGTTTAAAGCAGTGATAGAAGAAAGAGACACATCTGGAGGCAAAGTTAAAGGCCAAGGCACTGGACCTGAATTGGCTGTCACTCTCATCGCTGTCGACGATGAGATCTCTGTAAACGCTGCAATGCTTCAGGTCAGTATCCTCTCACATTCTCTCTGATAACATTTTCAAGAATCGGGTATTAATGATTGATGATGAACAGGGAGGAATAGCGAGAATGGAGAAACGTAAGAGATGGGAGCACAAAGACAAAGTAGCTGCTCTTGATGCTCTTGAGAAATTCCAAGAGGAAGCTCGCAAGTCTAGGATTGGAATCTGGCAGTATGGTGACATCGAATCAGATGATGAGGACACTGCTCCAGTCAGAAAGCCTGCCGGTGGTCGCCGGTAGATTATAAAACCGATCGAAACCGATAGTAGATGTCGTGATATGGTTCAAATGGGACCATGAGATAGGGAAAGAGAAGCGTCGCTCGGTTTAAAGCACCAAACCTTTTTGTATCGTTTTAGACTGTTTTTGGTTTTTTTATCCTTTTAAGTTTTATACTTTTCTTCCTTAATGTTATGAACTTCAGAGAAATTTTCTATATAGGACTTGAAATAAGGGAAAATTTGAACTATGCTTACAGTTTTTGTGTTAACATTGTCTATTCAAGTGTCATCATGTAACATTAGAGAAAAAGAAGAAAGTAGACTCTTACATTCACTTTCGTTTCTTTTTCTACAAAAAAGAAGAGAGAAGATTTGTTACACTTTATACTGCGTCTATTGCCTCTAAGAACTGATACTTAAGTTAATGTTTGTGTTTGAGAAAAGAGAAACTTGAGAATAAATCTGAAGTAGACACGTGCCCTTTCATGTGTTTGTCAGTTTGTGCAACAGCAGAATGCTTTTGCTGTTTTGCATATCTTAGCTGTACGCACTGAAGTGTGTTTGTATAAAGTGAAAATACTCTTGACTGATTTGGTGGTTTCGTTGATGTGTCTGCCTCACACTTGTCACATGCTCTTTGAGATTTCCTTAGATTCACGTGAGTTGCATAAAGAGCCTACAAGTTTGTCTCCATTTGTCATTTTCATCCGTAAGGCCAAACCAGTGAATTGTGATCAGTTATTGTCATACAAGTTTCATGCTATTGCTATCAACAACCAGTACCATCAAGACTCTTGACATCGCTTTAGCCTACACTAGTCTTGAAATTTTAATTCCTAGGTTATGGTTTGAGAAAATAATCAACAGTTGAGATTCATTGTTAGATACAAGGGTGATGATAATGGAAATGTCTACTAAGACCATCTCTGGGGCGTGCACAATCAACTCATGTGTTTAAAGTGTTGTTGATCAACAAGATTCAAGTGAAACTAAAAACATACAAGAAGAGGAAAAAAAACATGTTACAATCTTTGTCTAGTGTAAGTTCCCCACTAGTCTATACGAACAACCGGTTTGGTGATACATCGAAACAAAGAAGCTCAAAAATCAAAATCTACACCGTTTTAATCTAATTCTCACGCCTTGTCTGCCTCTTTCGTGGTGCAGCAGCTGTTTCTTCCTTCTCTTCTGTCTTTGTCTCGCTCGTCGAGGTCTCTGCTGCTGTTTCCGGCTTCTTTTCAACCTTAGCCTTAGCCTACAGATATACATCATGTCAGAACCAATCTTCAAAGTTTCAGACTACAAAGACGTCAAGACAACTTTCACAGATATCAAGTTTTAGACAAAACAATGTTTTTACCTTTGAACCACCAAACAGAAGCTTGAAGAAGATAGAAAGGAAGACAATCACAATGGAAATGAGGACACCAATGGTCAAATTCGGCTGTGTTTCTGCTTTCTCAATTAGATCCTACAGAAAGAAAATTACAGATTCTCAGTGAACCTTCTTTAAAACAATATGCTCTAATATTATGGAAATATTTTGTAAGGACTTACCATGATCTTTGACTTGTATGCACTAAGGAAAGAAATGTCTGCAACCTTGTACAAGAGGTCGAACACCTTCTTCTGCAACAATGCACAAATCAATAAAGGATATATTAACACCTTTTATATACGAGACAGATTCTGCTTTTCATGGTGAATATGAATTTACCTGGTAGGTCTTAAGACCTCCTGCCTCAGCAGCAGCTTCATCCTCTGCCTTTTGCTTCTCTTTCTCAACATCAAACTTAGGCTTCCAAGTAGTTTGTCTGTAGGTCTCCGCAACCTTCTCGTCCTTAGCTATCAAGATGTTGTCAAACAAGATACCGTCTTGCATTGTCCAAATCTCAATACCAATGGCAGCAATGGGCTCGAAATCTGGCCTGTCCAGCTCAAAGTAATCAGGGTTAGGAATCTCTCTTGGCTTCCAGATACCCTTGTAAGCCGGGTTATCAATAAGAGTTGCACTCCATTTGCCCTTGTAAGCTGGGTTCTTCTTCATCGGTCTCTTCCATACACCACATCCTGGTGCTTCCTCACACTTGGGGTTTGAAACCTTGGGAGCTTCCCACTCACCATCTTCCTCATCATCCCAATCTTCCGGCTTACTTGCCTCGGGGTCTTCAACCTCTTCCGGCTCATCATCCAACCATCCTTCAGGCTTCTCAGCTTCCTCATCTTCAATCTCCATAGGTGCATCCTCATCCCAGTCCTCAGGCTTTACAGCAGTAGGATCAGGAATCTTAGCCCTTTCGTCCCAATCCTCCGGTTTCTTATCCTCGGGATCAGGAATCATCTTGGAGGGAATCAACGGAGGCTCGAAATCCTCACTAGACAACAAATTACCCTTCTTCTTCTCCTCACCATCAACCAAAATCCTCACCTCATTATCAGGTTTCAAGATCGCGGTATAAACATGAGACAACTTATCATACGGAACAGAAGGAGGGAACTTGAGATGATGCTCAACATACTCTCCACTCTTCGGATTCTTATGCTTCAAAATGAAATGCACCTTGTTGGTAGCACCACATTTATCAGGACCAAACATGATAGAGTAAGGAGACTCGTTATCGAAACCTTTAGGAACCCATCCTGCTTCTTGAGGACGAAGGTACTTAATGTAAGCACCACCACACTCAAGACCTTCTTGGAAACGAACTTCGTACTGAAGTACAATAGTTCCATCCTTTAGGTTCAACGGCTCATCAAGCTCTCTCACAATTCCGTATTTTCTAGCTTTCTCACTCACTACAAGTCCGTAATCATCATGTCCTTCACTCTTCTCATGCTTCCACACACCTAAAAGAGAGTTTAAAACAAGAACCAATTTTTAATTCTGTTTCTTTTCCACTTCTAGTAACCATTTCTAAATAAGGAACTATACTACAANTTTAAAACAAGAACCAATTTTTAATTCTGTTTCTTTTCCACTTCTAGTAACCATTTCTAAATAAGGAACTATACTACAAAACTATATACTATACGATTGTAACGAATTTAGAAATCAATAAAACCAAATCTAACTTCTATCATAAAAATTCCAAATAAAGCTAATACCTTGGTACTCTTCTTTCTCTGAAACAATCCATCGACCATCAAAAGGTTCATCGAATGATTCATACAAGATCTGAAAAACAAAACCGAACACATAAAACAAAGATGAGCTTTACTGTTCTATGAATAAAACAGAGACTTATGAGGATATACCGTTTGGTCGTCGTCACAGTAGCAAAAGTTCTGAAACGAAACCAAAGCTACGAGAAGTAGCAAGACGGAACTTAAAATCCGAACTCTCATCCTTTGAACTGAATCTAAATCGACCAAAGCCAAGAAACAGTAGATCGGAGATGATGAGATGTTTTAAGCAGCTTCTAGTTTTGTCCGGGATACATATACACAGTGTTCGAGTCTTTTTTGGTACAAGACCTACTTACGTCATTTTTAGTTTCTTCTACCAATGAATAACGTTCGCCACGCGGCATTAACCAACCCGAGATAGACACGTCGTCAAAAAATAAGTATCAATACGTGCAATGTTATTATTGCCCACATCAATACGCTCCGTTTTGAACAGACTTTATCCTTAGACTCTTCTGGAAGGTCCAGTCAAATTAAACCGAAGTCCCATCTCATC
>OVAP01004168.1:0-15083 GCA_900406295.1 Aurinia saxatilis | reverse complement strand
GCAGGACAAATCGGGTCAATATGCAATCCACGAGTCGTTAGTCGATCCCTAACTGCAAGCGCACCGGACAGGCACCGCCAAAGAAAATGTTTAACTTTGGGAGCTGCGTTGACCTGCCAAATTTTATTCCAAAGCGCCTTTTCCATTGGCGGAATCGGATCTGCTTGTGCCATTTGTGCATCCAATAGAATGTTGTATCCACTCTTAACCGTGTATGCACCAGACATGGTATAACCCCAATAATACCCGTCTCTCAGGTTCCTGGATACCTTAATTTTCCGAATACGAGCACAATCAACATCGTAGAATAACTCTGTAAGTACGTCTTCATCCCAAGTATCAGTACCAGGAACGAAAAGATCAGCCACTCGTAAATTCAAATCAGTTGTCTGTTGCCTAGGAAATGGAAACCTAGGACCATTATCGAACAACCAGCTATCTGAGAAAACCCGAGTTTCCTGCCCATTACCAATAGATCGCACCAAACCCCTTTGAAGTAACTGTCGTCCAAACATTAAACTTCTCCATGCATAAGACGGACTCTTTCCCACCGCACAATCCATAAAATTACCCCCAGGGAAGTACCTGCTTCCAATAAATCTGGACAGCAAGGTATCCGGGTTGTCGATAATCCGCCAAGCCTGCTTACACAACAGCGCTTGATTGAACAAAGCTATGTCGTGGAAGCCAATACCCCCATTAACTTTTGACATACAGAGTTTTTTCCAAGCAACCCAAGGAATTTTAGTACTGTTATTTCCGCTGCTCCACCAATATCTTGTCATGGCACTAGTCAATTTCTGACACAAGTCCTTCGACAGCCGGAAACAGGACATCGCATAAACTGGTAAAGCCAAGGCAATAGACTTTAAAAGGATTTCCTTCCCACCCTGGGATAACGCCTTGCTAAACCAACCTTGAAGTCTTGATTTCATCTTCCCATGTATGAACTGCAAAAGTTTTCGTTTCGATCCACTAAAGCATTCTGGCAAGCCCAAATAGGTGCCATCACCCCCTTCTTTATCGATCCCCAAAATCTGCTTCAATGTGTTTTTTCTGCCCACAGCAATACGTTTCCCAAATATAATTGAGGATTTATTCGGGTTGATCATTTGTCCTGAAGCCTCACCATAAATGTGTAAGCACCGCATGATTTCCGTGCAGTCCGCTGGTGAAGCTCTACAAAGCAGTAGGCTATCATCAGCAAATAGAAGATGATGGACTGTAGGACCATACTCTACTAATGCTAAACCATGTAAGCGTCCTGCACTTTCCGACTGATTAAGCATATNCCATGTAAGCGTCCAGCACTTTCCGACTGATTGAGCATATTTATCAGGGCTTCCGCACCCATAACAAAAAGGAATGGTGACAACGGATCTCCCTGCCGAAGCCCTCGCTCAGGTTTAAAGAAACCATGAGACCGGCCATTTAACAGTACGGAGAACGAGACCGAGGTAACACAGGCCATAATCCATGCAACCCATACTTCAGCAAACCCCAATTTACGCATCAATTTGTCCAGGAAAACCCACTCAACTCTGTCATAGGCTTTTGACATATCTGTTTTAATAGCCATGAATTCGTTACTCACGAAATCATTAGTCCGAAGTGCATGAGTAGCCTCATGAGCTATCAATATGTTATCCGTGATTAAACGACCAGCCACAAAAGCACCTTGAGTGTCAGAAATGACCTCTGGTAGGAATAGTTTGAGTCTGTCACACAAAATCTTCGAGATGATTTTATAGTGTACAGAACACAAACTAATCGGTCGCAAATCCTTCATATGAGACGGTGCTGAAACTTTTGGGAGCAAACATATATTGGTATGATTCCAGTCGACTGGCAGTACACCAGTCAAAAAGAAATCCGTAATTTCCTTGACAACCGCTGGCCCCACAATGTTCCAGTACTTCTTGTAAAAGAGGCCTGTAAACCCATCAGCCCCAGGTGCGCTATTCCCTTTGATGGCAAAAGCTGCTAACTTGATCTCCTGTGCCGTAATCGGGCGAGTTAACCTCTCATTCATCGCCGCTGTCACTCGTGGAGTAAGTCCAGTAAATAGTTCTTCCATGTCCCCAGGATCGGACGAAGTGAACAAATTTTGGAAATACTCCACAGCCACCTGCCCCTTAGCCTCTTCCGTATAACACTCTCTATTCTGTTCATCATGCAGCATCAGTACGCGATTCCTAATACGTCGGCCCTTAACACAGTTGTGAAAATAGTGTGTATTACGATCCCCTTCCTTAAGCCATTTGTCCCGCGATTTCTGGCGCCAGAACCGTTCCTCGTCCCGATAAGCCGTTGCAACCTCGGCTTTTAATTGACTTAGGAGATGACGATCTGGTAAAGTCTTGCTAACTTCCCATTCTAACGCCGCATGCAAAGCCACAAGACGGTTGCCAGAATTCTGATTCGTTTCCCTTTTCCAGCTAGCCAAGGCACGCCGACAGCTGGAAATGCGGTCAACTAACGGGATCTGTGATCCTTCATTCATACCCAACCAACCTTGCCTGACAATCTCCTCCACACCATCCTGGTGAAGCCATCTGGTATCAAAACAAAATTTCCCCCGTCCATGTACCATGGGCTCGTACAAAAATTTTATTAAGAGAGGTCGATGATCCGACCCCCACAAATCCATGTAGTGCATCTTTGATCTTGGAAAGTAATTAAACCAAGCGTCGTTCCCAAAACTACGATCGAGTTTGCATTGAACGTAACCATCTCTCCACCCAGTCCACGAGAAAGAATTTCCAACACTGCTTAATTCACGAATTTTGCAGTTAGAAACCATATTCCTGAAGTTCCAAAAGGTGGATTCTTCCCGTAATCGACCTCCCAATTTTTCATGAGCATATAATAATTCATTAAAGTCCCCAACAAGAAGCCAAGCCACATCTCGTTGCATACCAATATGAGACAAAGTATTCCACACTTCAGAACGAAGTGCAAGAACCGGATCACCATAAATGCACGAGAGAAAATAAGAAAGGGATCCATAATTGACTCGTAAGTCAATGATCCTATTATTAGCTGAAATAATGTCTAATACAAAAGTACTTTTCCACAATACAGCCAACCCACCACTACGGCCAATTGGCTCCACTGTAAAAAGCTCATCAAATCCTAAACTCTGCTTTAAACCAAGCAAGAAATTATTTTTTTGTTTTGTTTCCATTAAAAATAAAACATCAGGAGCATGACGATTGCACAACTCCCTTAAATAAGGAACTGTTTCTGGGCTACCAGCACCTTGACAGTTCCAACTCAAAATGCTCATTTGATCGTCAGCGGCTTCAAACTGGAAGCCACCGGTTTCTTTTGCTTTTTTTTGTTCCTTAATGGCGATTTAGACGAACCATCACTACGCGAGGATGGTGAGGCCTGTACCCGAGGCAATGGTTTTTGAACAGACTTGCCTGATCTTAATTGTTTTGTGACGTGGGCACTAGGTTCGTCATCCTCAAAAACCAATACGCGAGCTCTTTTATTCGTGACCTTGGGGATAAGCCGAGGAGGTGGAGGTTGTACCGAACCATCCTCGATCCACCAGGTAGGCTTCGGTTTAGCTTTAGGAGATCTACGAATTGGACTAGCTTTACGAATAGCCACTTTCCTCTTCGGAGCCTTAGCCGTAGCCGAAGGTCCCAAGCGCTTAATAGCCGAGACCTTATTGAGCTCATGAACACCCGGATCCAGAGTTGTTGCTTCGGAAGAGACATCAGGCACAAGGCCAGAAGCATCTTCCTCGCTTAGGGCAGCCTTGATGAGTAGTCTATTCTTCTTCCCATTAAAACCAACGTTGCTAACATTACCAACCCTCTCTAATGCTGGTTTTCGAGACCTCATCGGCGTGTCGTCAGACCCAGAACTACCGCCATCATTAGCTGTACGAGTAGTATAAGGTGAGACAGCCGTGGACTCTATAGGAGTAACCTGTTTTGATTGCTGCTTAATACCCGTGGCTACCACCTGTGACGTAGCATTACTTGTCAACCTTGGCGAATTGGACACTTGAGAGTGTACCTTTACCTGTACCTCCTCCGTTAACCTATCCATCTCACCACCATTGCTTCTTCCCAGATGCCGAGAACTTGGGTATCTAACATCTAAGCCATGGTTCCGAGGAGAGTAAGAGCGATCATACCTGTAGTGTGACGTCTTCATTTCATGATGTCTGCTATAACCAGAACGATTATCCCTGCTATCGTCGCGACGTCTGTAACCATAATCATCAAGTCTTCGATGACCAGAAAGACCATTGTAACGACCATGGTTATGTGGATCCATATATGGATCCTTGTAACTCGACTTTGCTTGAAATTGAAATGGCTGACTCTCTTGCTGAGAACGCCTACCGTAATCCCGCAGCCTTCGAGCATCAGCAACATGATTGGAAGGCCTGTGGAACCTATCCACACGCATCTCTGTTTGGGTCCTCTCCGTTTCCGGCTGCAGAGCGTTTTGCGGGCAATGCTTTAGTTCATGTGTAAGGGCCAAGCATCGGAAACAATGTTTCTCCAACCGCTCGTACTTGACTGTCGTGGAGACCATTTCAAGCGTAGGAAAGGTGGCGGACAAGGACATGATCAGAGGCTGTAGTGCATTGACGTAAACCTGCATTTTACAAGCCTCGGGGAGCACTTGGCCAACCCGTCCAAGTTCACTACCTAGCTTTTGCAGATTCAATTGTGTCGCCCCATGGGGAGGGAACTCTGGTAACGTGACCCAGAATGGAACTTCGCAAGGAAACGTATCAGAGATAACTGGTTTCCATCGCTGCAAAACAAACATCCACTTCCGGTAATGGAACGGAGCTTGCTCCAAGACTGTCTCCAAGGCTTCTTCTGTTTCAAACGTCAGTTGAAACTTGTCTTCACCAATGAGTTTGCTCACCACTTGACCTTCAAGATCCCAGTGTTTTAGCATGTAGCTTATGAGACCCGAGATAGGCTTCTGTACTTCCAGATTCAGAGCCCTGCCCATGAGTGTGAGACGATGCGAAACAAACAATTCTGCTGACGGTGCTTCCGGTAGCTGAATCGGGATAACCCTCTTACAGCCCTCAGGCAAGGCGATGCCTTTACATTTCTCTTCTCTTGAGTATCGCTGCTTCATTTTGATAACAGTGCACGAAGACTTCACGTCCACGGCAGTGCGATCTTGAACAAACGACTTCGACAAGGAGACCGACGAACAGCCTTCCTGACACCGTCGTCCCTGAAAGCCTCCGTTCCTTAAAACCGACTGTACTAATGATGAATCGGCAAAGCACTGGACAGAGACAGAGTTGATGTTCGTTCGGCTTGCCTCTCGTCTGTATAAACGGTCCACACCCTATGACCTTGTGAGCACCCACACATGGCGAATACCACAACAAGCTACCCCAGGAGACCGTGTATATCAACGACGATGGTGCGAACTTTACCTCGAAACTGGAAATCTGATTAAATATTATATATACAAAAGCTATTTACAATTTCTTTGTGGAAAATAGTGGTGGCAAATGAATGATAACTAAAATATGAGGATTTTTTTTTTTAAGCATGAGTGATATTAGATATTCCTCTGTTCCACTAAGATTGTTATTTTGAGATTTTTTCTTTTTTTTTTGTATCATAAAAAATATCGTTTTACATTGAAAAATACAATTTTTAGTTTAATATCTTGATTAATCTTTTAGATTTTTCTATTATCATTTAATTAATATCAAATATGGGTATATTTATCTAATCATATTTTCTAAATTTGTGTGAAGTTGATTAATATATATGACACTTTTTATCCAAAAAAAAAAATTGATTCTCGACAAAAAAAAATTGATTAATATATATAAGGAGATTGTATTTCTCTCACTTGATATTTTAGTTAAATCTAGAAAGTTTATGAAATTTAATATAGTATTAAAATATAATACATGTTGTCTATTTTAAAATTATGATCTCGCCAGATGATATATTATCGAGATTAATCATTATGTAGACCATTATCTCAAAAAAAACGTGTAGAAAAATATTATATATCTAAAAAATAGATTAAATCTGACTAATATATCCTTTCTCACCTAATTATCAAAAGCATAAAATTTAACACCTAACAAGGATTTCATTTGTCCATATTGAATAAACTGGTGTCACAAGTCACAGCCAATATTTTTTGTATTTTTTAATGAGGATTTGGAATCAAATTCCACAGGGCACATCTTTTCGTCTTAGTTTGTCGTATAGGTAAAAATGGTTTTAAATTTCTTGTCAGACACACTTGATAGTGGCTTTAATAAGGTGACTTTAGTTTATATATAGTCAATGGACCCATCACTCTACTACAGTACTACTAAACTACTTCTGCTACTACTACTAACTACTAGCTACAAAAAGTTTAATACTTAATATAATTCGATTAGCGAGTGTGGTTTTATTCCACAGGTTTCTGACGTCACGTACCTTACGTCCATATAGTGTTTATGCATGGAATTAGATGTAAGCAACGTACGTAAACACTATGATCATTACAAAAAACTTAGAAAATTGCAACAACATTGGCACATAGGTTGTCCTGAAATGATATGTCAAATCTATCTCAAATTAGATACAAAGTTTTTGTATAATTTATTAACATGCGAGTTGATTACAAACAACAGCCGGGACTTTGGTTTTACAACCGATCGATCTTACGAATATATGTCCAATATAAAGAATCTATATATATGTGTAATCAATTAATTATGATAGTGTGTGTGGCTCTCGAATGTTGTGGGAAGTTACGTTGTTCTTCCTCCGAATCTAATGGCCATAAACTCTTCATGTTATGAGAAGGCTATTTGAATTTTTGATGCGGAAATTGGAATTTTGAAAACAGTGCTATGTATTTTCTTCGTCGCCCACTAAATTATGACTAATTTCGAAAGAAAAAACAATGCGACCAGAAAACATAAAACAAATAAATTTCATGGAAATTAGTTACACATATTATTCTATGTCGAGGAAGTGATAATTCCAATACTTAAAACGAAAGCAGGTAGAATCTTCAAGACTTCATACATGAAAGCTCGCAAGTTTCGTTTTATACGTTACTTAATACTTGCTGTCTTTCACATAAATGATACTGAAAACTAGAAGATACTTAGCTTTAAAAAAAAAAAAAAAACATAGAATATACGTACTCCAAACATCATTTTGTTTTTATTTGAAAATCTTTTACGAAAAAAACATCATTTTGTTTTTCGTTTTCTTTTTCTATCAACTGCTGGCTTTATTAATTTGAACTTAATTAAATGAAATAAAAACAAAATGATGTTTTTAAATACAAAGAAGAAAACGAATGGTCACCATTTGTGAAGAGGGAATATCGAATTCCTCTACATTCCTTGAAACTAACACCATTTATAAGAAAACAAAAATGAAAATAAATACTAAATTCCTCTCCGTTCCTTCAAACTTACACAATTTGTAAGGAACTTTTGTTTTTTTTATTTTTCTTCGTTTCTCTTCATTTCTCCTCGTGCAGAGAATAGTGAACAAAAATATTTCCCAATCAAATTCGAGGAGGAACAAGAAAAACCATTTTTTCTTTTACAATTCCATTTCATTTCTTAAATTTTGTTTATTTTTATTTTTATTCCTTATCATTCTTTTTGTTCTCGTGTACAATCTTGAATAATTACATGAGGAAACATAATGATGCTTCTGGCTGGTTTTTGCTTTTTAAATTAAAATGGAGACTAAAAAGAATTAAAGTTCGTTTTAAAATTAATCATAAAAATAATTAATTAATCAGCTTAACTTTTTCTTTTTTGGTTTGTTAAAGAACTGGTTGCTTTTTGTTACCAAAGTAACTGCTCGTTTGGCAGTACATAGGTATATGTGTGTACATCGAGTCATCCACCATATCATACCAATTATATTTTCCTTTTTCGGTTAAATACCAAAATTTTTGGGTAAAGTTGGGTAAGTACCTACTATCTTTTTTCTCTTTTCTTTTTTTTGGCCGGAACATATCGGCATTGCATCGTTAAATCAAGTTCCACCGACTCTTTACACTCAATTCATATTGAACAAAATCTCTGGTGGATACTGTCTGCTTTTCCGGCATCCAACATCACCCTTCCCTCCCTTACTGTCTATCTGTTATGCACAATTCAAGGCATATAAAACGTGGTGAAGACATACTAATCATACCTTACGTGCAAACATGATCACACGACTAATCTTCATACAAAAATATTCGTTTGCTAACTCAGATAAAGTCACGAACAAATATTCTAATAAGTGGAATAAGATTTCGTTCAATAAAACGTGTTTTGCCAATGACATTTCAGCAGTTATTTCTCATAGGTTTGGGTTTGGGTTGGAATTAACATCATATTTTGATGTTTATTTTCTTGGTGTATAGTTCTAATTTATATTCAAATATATATAAGGGCCAGTTGACAACAAAATATCAATTCGTTTGTTTCAAAATTATGGTGAGTATATGTTTTTTTTTTATAACCACAAAATAATAAATTAAAAAACTAATCTACCTAGAAGGCAAAACATTTACAAAGTAAAAATTTAAAAGGTCCATAATTAAAGGAGGAACGAGTCAAATAGTATGTTGTTATATTCAGTGAATCTGTGATAAAAAAATAAAAAATAAAAATTCTTTCGAGGTCTACTAAACTCTTCTGTAAATAAAACAAAATTTAGGCATATTTCTGTAACGCTTGTGACTAAAGACTTTAAGCTTAATTAGTTTACCAATAAACTTTTTTTGTTTTTCAATAATCTTTTGTTTATTTTATACAATTAAAAGTATATATATGCCAAGAAATATCGAGTTACAAGGTAAGAAAATCTAAAAAAAATCAAAAGAAAATTTTTCGAGGTCTACTAAACTCTTCTGTAAATAAAACAAAATTTAGGCATATCTTGTGACTAAAAGACTTTAAGCTTAATTGGTTTATCAATAAACTTTTTTAGATTTTCAATAATTTTTTTGTTTATTTTATACTATAAAAGTATATGTATGCCAAGAAATATCGAGTTACAAGGTGAGAAAATAGCCGTTTTCTTTGAAAATATATTTTGAATTCAATGAAGAAATATACAAGTAGTTTCCTTTCTAATACACTTGTTACATAGCCGTTTGTACGCGCGTTTATTTTCTCTGCAACGAACGTTCCCGCCCGCGTTTGTCACCGCCACTTGAATCATGCCTTGTTTCACGCCACTTGAATCATGCCTTGTTTCACGCCACTTGAATGATTTTTTTTGTATAATTTATGTGAGCTTTGAGATTGATGTTAAGATTAAAAACTAATTAAGTTTTCTTTAAGACTCGAGAAGTCATAATCACGTAAATAATGATATGTTTTTGGGCTGCCTATAGCAAACTACCTGTATTATAGCCCCTCAATTCATATCCACATATATTTTCGACCTCTTCCCAGTTCATCCTATACTAAATAAATTTTTCTCAATTCCACTTAAATTTTTTAATTCATTCTAATTCCACAAATCCAGTTTTTTTTTAATTATTTTTAAAATTTTCAAAATCGCATTTTGTAATTGCGATTACACACTAACTCGAGTTAAATATTTAACTCAAATGAGACCTTCTAAATGATTTAGAGGTTTTGATTTTTTGAAAAAAACTAGATTTGGGCCATTTTTTATAATATTAGGGTTTTTAAATAACAAAATCAAATTTACGTCTTTCTCTATCGTGGTCTCCAACTCTGCGTCGTTCAATTCGTTGACTTTTTCTAAAATATTTTGAGTCATATCTTCTCTTTGTTCTTCTTGTTCTGGTTCCGCTTTTCTCCTTGTTCGACTTTTGTCTTCTCTTCTCCATGTTCGTTTTTCTTTTCTTCTCCTTCTGATCCAGTATATTCTCTTCCTCTCTTTGTTTCTCTTATAGCACAAAAAAAATCATTAAGTAGAATATCGGAATTATAGAGATAGAACAGATTGGGATCATGCCTTCAAGCTAAACGCTTGTTGAAAAAATAAAATTATTCACATACCTTTAGATTTCTCATCATCAGGAAGCTGTAAATATGATAAGCAAGTAAATTCCACCTTCATAGACTCATCATTACCAGAACACGAGTCTAAAGCCATGTGTTCATAGAGTTTAGTTATCTCTAAATCATGTAGAGGGTTTCATTTGAGTTAACTTATTTAACTCGAGCTAGTGTGCAATCGCAATTACAAAATGCGATTTTGAAATTTTTAAAAGTAATTAAAAAAAAACTGGATTTGTGGAATTAGAGTGAATTTAAAAGTGTAGGTGGAATAAGAAAGAGTTTATTAAGTACAAGGTGAACATGAAAGAGGTCGAAAGTACAGGTAGATATGAATTAAAAGACTATAATACAGGTGGATTGCTACATGCAACCCTATGTTTTTTCTTTCAACAATACAACAACCACATCATTTATGATTGGCTCGAACAAGATAACGATACAATGACAACACTAATACAATTAGTAAATTACAAGTATTGATCCGTATATAATATTACTTAATTTTATGTAAATTTTATTTCAAAATAATATAGTAATTTATCTTTATGACCGATCAAAAAATAGTTACTTTTGTATTAGTTTTATTAATGTTCGAAAAAGTTGATACATGAGTGACGTTTGAAAGAAGTTTAGTGATTAAACGGCTTAATCAAAATGTTAATGAGTTATATATTTACTTTGTCTTAATATTTGTAAACTTTTATAGTAATTATGGAAAACCGGAAATAAAAAGGGACACTCTTGATTATTCCTTTGAAAACAAAAAGGTACAGAATTAATTAATTTGAAATATTGATCTGATTTGGACTAATAATACCGAATTCAAATATTTGAATTGAAAAATTCTTGGCCAAAAAATGATATTTGAATTGGAAATTTGATTTAACTCACTAATTTCTCTGAAGTTGGGCTTATAAAGTCCTAGGTGCTGACTACATGTAGTTTTTGTTTTGAATTATGTACTTTATCATTTCACCTTTACTTTACTTTACTTTTGTCAGTAACATAATATTGAGGTGGTAAAACACTAGCATAAATTATTAGATTAACATATTTTTAAGTTAACTAATTCACAATGGTTTAGTGATTGAAAGTTCGTCTTGTTGGTAAAGAACCAGAGTTCAAATCCTACAATTGCAATTATTTAATAGCAACAAAAATATTGAGTAAATCTCTTTAAATTTGAGAAACACACTCCATCACTCACAATAGTTTCTTATGTAACCTTTGATGATATCATCACAAAAATGGAAGTGGTCTAAGCTTTTGTCATGGTTTATGTCATGTATGGGCAGTTCTCACGATTGACACCACATGTGATAACTGATAAGGTTGGACGAAGCCTAGGATTCTCCAATTTAAAAAAAAGTTTTGGAAATATTATCACGTACCAAACATTGAACATGTATTGTCTTTATGTTTGTCTCCATTTCAGCCACTGGTTTATGCTTTTGTGGGTTTCACTTTCACCACAAAACCACTCCTCAAGGATGAATATATGGTGTACACTTAAAGTGGATCCATAGATTGTTCTGGCTATTTTCTCCATATATTACCAAGTCTATCTGTCAAACCATGTGACTATTGCTTTCTTTCGAAATTATGCACAACGGTTAGATGTGTTATATTTCATGTAAGATAGGTAAGACCGTAAGGTGTATATATATATATATATATATTATGACGCCATGAGTAGCACGTAACGCTCATGACTTTAAATTATGCAGTTGAGATGCAGAAGAAAATGACAAGATAGAGTGGAGTGAAGTTCATGGAAAATTTGTTACACAAAGACTTGCTAATCAGGTTTTTATAGGTCAACTTCTTTTTATGATAGTGGTTCGAATAAATATGCAACAGCAGAGCACCTTCATTAGTTAAGATCAATATTCATAGATTTTTTTTTATTCGTAGAGTATAAAATACAAAGAGAACATGAAAAACAAAATAAACAGAGACTAACGACAAATCTAAAAAATTCATGAAATCTTTTACATATATAATTATTAATATTGATGATATAATCGAATTATACAATTAAATTTTAATTTTAAAAGTAGATTGAACCAATTATATGATAACACATGTAATAAGAGTTTTAAAGGATTCTCAAAGTCTTCTCCACAAAAACTCCTTAATCTCTCACTCAGAAGCTTCGACCACAATTATCAATAAATTCAATCATCTACCTAACTTTCTTTCTAAAATATTGATAAGATTATGAAGTGACTAAGCAACAGAAAAAATCCACTGATTTGTAGGTTCTATCTAACACATGAATTTCATTTTGTGGAATATGCTTGAAAAGATTTATATTTAAATGAAGTTTATTGTGACATTTTATTCGAATGTGACTTAAAAAAAAAAAAATTGTGTCCATCATCTAGCTACCCTGATACACAACTAAATATCATATTTTGTGGAAAGTAATGGTGTCAAATGAATTGATAGCTATAGTATGAAATATGAATGATACCATAACACAATGGCAATAAGCCAATAACCGGTTGTTTAATATACTAAAAACATTTGCAAATCTGTATGAAGTATATTTAGATTATGAATGGAAAACAATAAAATGTGGTTTTTGAGTGTGTAAAGCGGATCAACCCGCTTTGATTATTCATTTGATCATTCATGATTTATGGTTTAAAGGTGAATAAACGATTTAAAGGCGAACATATATTGTGTTAATTACTACCGCGAGATGTTATAAAGCCAATGTGGAGGAAAGTGAACCATATATACTCTCTATAGCAAAAAACAAAGAAATTCTGATAGGCTTTTGTCAGGACTTCATCACTTGTCCACATCGAATAAATTGGTGTCACAACCCGATGATTTTGTTTTTGATTTTTTTTATAAGATATGGAATCAGATTCCACAGGCCATATCTCCCATTTGAATTGGTTCTATATGTAAAAATAGTATTAAACTTCTTGTCAGACACACTCTTGTAGTAGGAGTGACTGAGTCAATTGACTTTTAGTTGGAAGTCCATGAAACTTAACATAGTATCAGAGTCCATTAAACCCAAACGGGCAAAACCGATCCACACTTTCCAGTTCGATCTATCATCGATTTGACCCAAATCGGTCTATCGATCCTTGCCCGAGCATACCGAGATTAATGGCCAAAGAACTATCATCTCGAGCGGGTGTATTACGGATTATATCACACATCGGAAATTAGAAAGGATCACTAATAATATATAAGTAGATTGGATCTCTCCACTAAGAATCAATTGGTTTTAGTTGGAAGTTCGTGAAGCTTAACGGTTTATATATAGTCAATGGACGCATATATCACTCTACATAAAAACAACAACAAAACATTGTACTAATCAATTTGCAATCTTTATTATAGCAATGAAATTAAGCACGTTCATGTGATAAATGATATAGTTCACTAACGGGTGTGGTTCTATTCCACAGGTTTCCAACGTGACGTCTATGTATAGTGTGATGCACGAAAGTAGATGTAAGCAGCGTACGTACGTAACCTTTATTATAAAAGCTTAGAAAATTACAACAACATAGGTTGTTCTGAAATTATATGGCAAATCTATCTCAAATTTGACACAAACTAGGTTTTATATTATTTATCTACGAATACATATACATCATAAACATACAAGCTAATAGGGAACACAATTCGGGTACGATTTTGCTACCGATCATTCTTACAAGTGTATATACTTTATAAAGAAGATTGTATACGTGATCAATTTGATAATGATCAGTGTGTGGCTCTCGAATGTTGTGGAAGTTAAGTTTGTTCTTCCTTGTAATCCAATGGCCATAAACTTTTCATGTTATGAGGAGACTATTTAAATTCTACACGCGGAAATTAGAATTTAAAGAGCATTGGTAAGTGTTTTCTTCATCGCCCACTTTATCATATGATTACATTCGAGAGAGGAAAAAAAGATATACAATGCAACCAGATAATAAAAACAGATAAATTTCATGGAAATTAGCTACACATTATTCTACGTCGAGAAAGTGATATTATTAAATATGAGTTAATAATTCCAGTAGATTTCCCTATTTAATACTTAAAAAAAAAAAAAGAGATCTTCAATCATGTGGAAGTTATATCTAACATAAATGGTATTCAAAAGTAGAAAATATGTAATATCTATATTTTTTTCATTTAATTCACAACGAGAAACTAAGACTAATAAATTTGTTTAAGACTTTTATTTTATTATATAACAGACAAGGTGAGATCAAAATGGGTCATGAGATATATAACTGAGTAGTTACGCCAAATCAAAAGATATATAATGTACTCGTTAGTCATTATATTCCCCTGAACTCGCAATGAAGAAATTTGAATCCCAAATTATACCTCTATTTGGTGAAATTTAAAACAAATAGATTGACCATCATAATTAATAATCACTTCATATTACATAAAAAGCTGAGTATATATATGTTTTCAGAAAAAAAAACAACATATAATATGTATTATGATTCGAAATTTTGATAGTAATATAGTGACAATTCTAATATAAACCCAATAGACTACAAATGTAAAAAATGAGCATATGTTACAAAAGATGATTTCAAACATCACCTTTTTTTTTTTTTAATTATAAAGGACTACTAAAAAGAATTAAATCTGCTAAGCTGTTTGCTTTTCTATTTTTCAACTTTGATAAAGAAATACTGCTTGCTTTTCATTACCAAAGTAACGACTCGTTTGGCACTACATAGCTATATGTGTGTACATCGAGTCATCGAACATATCAAACCGACCTTTAACCCTGTTCTGCACTGCTCATACTAATTAATTCAATCTAAAATGTGGTGAAGACAAATTAGTCATACCCTTACGTGCAAACATGATCACATGAGTAAGAAACAATGAAATTTCTTCATCACTACTATTCATTTTTTTGTTTTAACTTCAATCTATTGAAAGATCCAAATTTTGCAAATTTCATCATAAGAGCATCTTCATCGGTAAGTTCAGGAAGAGGTTCTGGGAACAAAAAAAAAATAAAAATAAATAAAAATAATTTAATAAATCGCACAGTCCTGAACCGCTTCTCTGCGGA
>OVAP01004167.1:0-14306 GCA_900406295.1 Aurinia saxatilis | reverse complement strand
AATTCCTTTGGCATCTCTTTCGGAGAAAGAGATGGTGCATTCTGGATAGTTGGGACCGCCGGACGTCGATGGTACTGTGACTGCCATGCGCTGGAAAGCCTTGATGAAGGAGACGGTGTCCATGCAGAATTGTGAACCGCCCATGATCATGTTGATCCTCTGGCGTGGACCCCCGTTTTGTTCATCTCCATCTGGTCGGTCCCGCTTGTTTTGCTCCTCCGCTTGAGGCTGCTTGATGGGTTGATCCTCATGCTTCTCCTGAAGAAAATCTTTGAGGTCGATTCCATTGCCAAGTTCGCCTGCAAGCAGTTTAGCGGTTAGGCGGGAGCTAAGGGTTTTGCAGTTCTGCGTCGAATGTCCATGGGCCTGGTGAATTTCGCAGAACGCGCTTTCGTCGAAACTGTATTGACTCCTTGGCTCGCCTTCTGAGCGTCCTCGTCCACGACCGAAGCCGCTGCCACCGCCCCTGCCAGAGTTCCTTGTTGTTGCTCGAGCAATTGTATCTCCATCATCCACTAAATAGTTGTGAGCTCCGGGTCCCTCATGGTGGATGTACTTGGACGACTGGGTCAGCTTCCTTGTGCTTGGTTGGGTAATAGACGGTGGTTGAGTGCTACGTGAGATCCCCGCTGGTGCGTGCATTGCTCGAAGGACCTGCATCTCCTCCCCATTCACAATGAAGCTATTGGCAAGATGCAGAGCGTCCTGGATGGTTGGCGGTGCATGCGTGGCTAATTCCTTAGGGAACTCTGATTCATACCACAGTCCCTTCTTCAGGGCCCGCAGAGCTGCATGGTCGCTCATTCCTTCAACCTGTGAGATTAGTTTCTTGAACTTAGTGATGAAAGAGCGGAGAGACTCCGTGGATCCCTGCGAAATAGACCACAAATCAGCATCAGTAGTTTCCCGTCCTATGAAGATCGAATACTGCTTGAGGAACAAGGTTGTTAGCTCGTGGAAGTTGCTGATGGAGTTAGATGGTAGTCTGGAAAACCACTGCAGTGCGGGTCCCTTGAGGTTCTCGACGAACAAGAGACATAAGCCCTCATCTTCATGTCCTCTGGGGAATCTTGCTCGGTTCATGGCAATCCGGAACGATGTCAGGTGTTCCCTTGGGTCAGAGGTCCCGTCATAGCTTGGGATCTCGGCTTTGTTGACGCCGAGACGGTCATCATCTAAGAACTCGTCAGCGTTGTATTCCTCATCCTGCATGGGCTGCTCGGTGGTCCCTGGTATGCAGGTCCGAGCAGGCGATGGTGATCCACGCTCACGGTCACGACCGTTGTGAAGCTCCATGTCCAGGTCGTCGGTAAGGTCGACGATCCTTCCTGTGTTTTGAGGATTGAGGTCATGGGTCCCAGAGACTTCTTGAGTCGTCTGTTTGGGATCTACAGGCGAAGGTTGCAAGAAAAGCCTTTGCATGGATTTTCTCGACTGGGACCGAGCAGCTAACTCTTCCAGGCGAATTGAGATCATCTGGTTGATTTTATCTTGCTTGGCGGAGCACTCAAGCAAATCCGTGAGCACGGTGTTAACCATGTCACAGTGAGGGTGTCCTGGAGTTTTGGCGGTCGCGTCTGGCCCACTATCCGATGGGGTTTCTTGAGGATCTTCCGGGCTGATGATGTTGTTGTTGTCATAGTTGACGAGTGGGGCCCTGACGGATCCGTCGGGATTGAGCTGTTGTGCCGCAGGGGTCACCAGGAGCCTTGGTTGTTGAGTTGTATCCTTAGATTGAACCATGTCTTCAGGCTAGAGCGATTCTTTGTGTGGAGGAGTCGATGAGGTCCCCACAGTTGGCACCAAATTGTGTGGGCAGGAATTCACACACAACAAAAAACTTGTCTAATGGATCTTTTAAGGGATCGTCGACTCTCTTAGTATGAACAGCTCAGAAAGTTAAAGAGAAAGACAAAGAACAAGGTAGGAGAAGTAGGGTCGCTTTATTGATAGCAAAGAGAATTCTTGAATACAAGCTGTTAAGATCTAAGCTATTCGAGAGAGAAGAAGATGATCTAAGACTTACGACCTTAGATCCTATATATACCCTAACTGAACCGTCCTTGGGCCCAAGCTCTTTCGTGGGCCACCTTCCATTTCCTGAAGATTTGCTTCCATTCTTCCACCAGTCTTCTAGATAGTTTCCTTTCCCCTTAGATACTCCGATGATTCTATTCTCGAACCTTCTTGCTTGATGGCGCTCGGAACAAACTTTAGGACTTTGTCTTAATGGAAGATGGAAATGGGCCCACGGACCTCAACTGGGCTATCCGGCTAGTTATAAGTGTTTCTGGGCCGACGAGATTGTTGAGATAATCCCGTGAGTCGGATGTGTTCTGATGATCACCTCATTAAAAACCTTGGCAAGGAAAACCACTTGGGAGAAACCTTGCCAAGGGAAAAAGAGTATGATCACGATGGTGAAATGTTCATCGTGGGTCCTTTAGTTCTCAATGGAACTAACTCATGCAGTTGGACACATGGGACGCGATGTTGCTAAACGAACTAAGCTAGCTCCCGGAGTGAAATGTGACTGATCTTGCGGGCCATGACTTAGCCCGCAGACGCTTGAGGAGAGTGACATAGCTCGCAGGCTATGAAGAAGCTTATCCGTGGGCCATGGCCCGGACGTAGCTCGCATACAAGAATGGAGAACTTATATGTGGGCCATGGCCCGGACGTAGCTCGCGGACTATGGAGGAACTTGTCCGTGGGCCATGGCCCGGATGTAGCTCGCGGACAAGGATAGAAGGACTTGTCCATGGACCATGGAGCTCGCGGACTATGGAGAAGCTTGTCCGTGGGCCATGGCACGGACGTAGCTTGCGGACAAGGATGTAAGGACTTGTCCGTGGGCCATGGCCCGGACGTAGCTCGCGGACAAGGATAGAGGGACTAGTCCGTGGGCCATGGCCCAGACATAGCTCGCAGACAAGGACAGAAAAACTTGTCCGTGGTCCGTGGACCTTGCGGACTATGGAGAAGCTCATACGTGGGCCACGGCTCGGACATAGCTCGCGGACAAGAATGGAGAACTTGTTCGTGGGCCATGGCTCGGATGTAGCTCATGGGCAATGGATCACGGACGGTCTCGCGGGCCACAACAGACATGAGGCTCGCTCATGAGGAGGGCTGGATGGTCTGTGGGCCAGACCAGGGTGTAGCTCGCGTGGCATGAGATGCTGGATGGTCTGTGGGTTAGGCCAGGACGTAGCTCGCCTGGCTTGGATGGCTGGATGTTCTGTGGGCCTGGCCGGGACGTAGCTCGCCTGGTTTGGATGGCTGGATGGTCTGTGGGCCACAGAGAGGTTTAATTTGCATACGAAAATGGTGAGCTTGTCCCGTGGGCCGTAACGCGGGATTTGGCTCACGGGACAGTCTTGGCCACACGATCCTTTGTGGGTCCGTTTCATGTCCGGACGTTCACTTGATCACCGAGAGATCAAGTTGGCTTGTTCATAGTCATTCATAGTCACTTGGGACCCATGATGGGATTTAGCTAGCACACTGCCTGGTGAGGTCTGTCGGGACCCACCAGCGGAATGTCCATACGAACATGGTTTGAATAAGCTTGATCATGGGACCTGTGTAGGTCTAACTGAGTAAGCATTGCAACCTACCGATGATCGATGATGGTTACGACTGCAATGCTTGGTGGGACATTCCGCTGACTATGGCCCACAAGTTGGCTTGTTCATGGTCACTTGGGACCCACGATCAACTTGTGGGCCATAGTTGTGTTTTGTGGTAAACACCTAACCGTTTTGATCTATCAATCTTCGAGGGTGGAATCCGACCCCCACAAGCTTCAGTCTAATTCCCCAATTTTGAAAATTAGTTTTGCAAGTGTTCAAGTCCAACATGTCAAACGAGGTGGCAATAAAATGGCGGATACACTAGCTCGTCATGACAATCTTAATATTCACCATGTTGTATATTTACTATAATTCCAATGTTGGTATAACATTCTTTTGTATGAGCTATGTAACCGTTACTTATCTAATAAAGAATAGATGTTCAAAAACAAATTACCCAAGTCATATTTGTTTTTTTTTTTTTTTTTGTTAACGGAGAAATATTAATGTTTTGGGTTACAAACGGTTTACATGAACTTGCTCCAATTACAAAATATTAAAATTTCATAGCAAGTATGAGCTACGTGTCGAAGACGCGTAAATATGAAACTTACTTCTTCTTCAGAGAGATTTATCTCTGATCTTCACCGTTCTTCTCCAAAACCCTTAGCCTTGTGATATAAATTCTCCAGACTCGGGTATGGTGGTTGAAGACAATGAGGAGCTGACTGAGTCCCCTAGATTGGTGAGTCTTTCTTTGGAAAACCATGCTATCATCAATTGTTGTGTTAAATTGAGATAATATATTTTAAACCGGTGCAAAACGATTGTGTTGGCATAAGTAAATCTAAAATCTTGGGTTCTCTGGTCTTACTTCATTTTTTCGTTTGTTGCAAATTGCTAGCTAATTCATTCCTAGGTTGATATTAGCTTACTTATTCAATCATGGTATCATCAATTGCTGTTCTCTTCTTGTGGAAGTTTATTGTTCTAATAGGTTCTCTTAGCACATTCTTTGTAAAACATAGGCACTCAAGCCAAGACAAGGAACAAGGCAGCATGTTTACTCGATGGTATAAAAGATGATCATCAGCTCACATGTAAGTTCCTTGTTTCCCCCTTTAGCGTTTAGTAAGATCTAAACAAAATTGAAACAAATTCCCAGTCTTCAACGCATAACTGGTGACAAGGTAATATGATGTAATTTCTTTCTGTAAGAAAGTTTAGCTAAATAAACTCAGTTAAAATACAGAATTCAGTTACAATAACTGAACTAAACTTAACTAAAACTTTTAAGAAATTTATGATGATGGAGACAATAGCAATCTAAGACAATGACTTAAAGTACAATACCTAACCCGAATTGAAGATAAATTAGGTTGCTCATTTACTAAATTTTGGCTTTATAATGTCTCCATATCTATATGGGTCACTACACACCAAACTGTTTTTTGATTATTTTCTTTCTAGCTTAGTAAATGGGTTATACCAATCCTTTTAGTTCCTCTCAAAGCTTTATTGATCTCTTGAATAACCAACATGAGATCAACACTCCAGAAATTTATTCCCAAACACATTCACCACAAATTCCACTCTTTAGTTCCCAATGTAGTATGGCCACAGGGAATGATGAACCTGACCGTAGAGAAGCTAAGCACATATGAAGTGTCCCTGAAGAAAATGTTCTTGTTAGTGCTTGGTTAAATACAAGTAAAAATATTATAATGGGGAATGATCAGAAAGCAGGGACATTCTGGAAACGAGTTGCAGCATATTATGCTGCAAGTCCTGTTGTGTCTAATCTTCCAAAGCGAGAGAGCAATACATGTAAGCAAAAAGGGGCAAAAATCAATGAGAGTGTTAGCGACTTTGCTGGATGCTACGAGTATGCCTCACGTCAAAGAAGCAGCGGGCAATCAGAAGACGATGTTATGGAGTTGGCATACAAGTTGTACTCCCAGGATCAGAAGGTGAAGTTCATACTGGAGGATGCTTAGAGAGTGTTTCGTAATGATCAGAACTGATGCAGTTTGATTACTCCTAAAAGTAATCCAAGCTAAAAAAGAACTAAGCTAGATGATGGTGGTGCTCATTCCTCGAGCTCGAACATTGGCTGCCATGTGGAGGAGGAAACAATGGAAAGGCCTATGGGTGTTAAGGCGGCTAAGGAGAAAGGGAAAAAGACTGTTAAAGCAAAGTGTGCAGAAGCAGAGGAGCTCGAGGAGATGTGGGAGATAAAGGAGAAAGACTGGGTTTACAAGGAAAGATTATCCAAACAGAAAATTCTTGATAGTCTCATTGCCAAAACCGATCCATTGTCAGAGACACAACTCAATTTTATGAACAAGCTAATTGTTGAGATGTTGTAAGAACAAGGTAAGTTGATGAATTCTAGTTTTGTAAGTTAGTTACTCAGATTTGGTTGTTTGATTTATTCTTATTTTGTTGTTTTGTTCATTGAAAATTCTTGTTGTTTGGTTCATTCTGATTTTCTGGGTTTGTAGGTTAGTTCAGATTTTGTTGCTTGGTTCATTCTTATTTTGTTGTTTTGTTCATTGAGAATTCTTGTTGTTTTGTTCATTGAAATTTTTTGTTGTTTTGTTCATTGAAAATCTTTGTTGTTTGGTTCATTGAAAATTCTTGTTGTTTTGTTCATTGAAAATTCTTGTGGTTTGGTTCATTGAAATTTTTCTTTTATGATTATATACGTGCAGTAGACTGGAATGGATTTTAAAGCTGGATGGACTCTAAAAGCTGGATGGACATTAAAGCTAGAAGTGTGTTGGTAGTAGAAGTGTGTCAGTAGTAGTCTTTATCTTTAATAAAGTTGGTAATAGTTGTAATGTGGTTGTACCAAACTAAATGTGGGATTGTACCGTGTCTTTAATTTGCTTTGTTGCCAAACAATGTGTCTTTATTGTGCTTCTCTACCTATATATCCATCCGTTTGTTTTATGCTCTACAATCTCTTATAATTCCTTCTCTCTTACATTTTCAATTATCTCTTACAATCTCATAGCATTTCTTCTCTCTTTTTATTTGCAAATTTTCTCTTACAATCTCTTATCATTTATGATCTCTTTTAACAATTCTCTATTTTTTTTCTTTCAAATTTACCAAATAAAAAAACATGTCATCTCCTCCTCAGTCTCCCACACTCAATGAAAATTTCGATATAATGCTTGATGAAGTATTTAAACGGGGTTTTAAAAAACAGGTAGATGATTATGGTCAACGTCAAGTGGCAAAAAAAAAAAAAACAAAGAAAAAAATGAAATTATATAGAAAGAGAACGAGAGGAAGGACACATTTGATTATGGAAATATTATTTCTCTGAGCAGCCAGTTTTCCTTGATAGTAAATTTCGACGACGTTTTAGAATGAACAAGCCATTGTTCATGCAGATTGTTTAGAGACTCTCCAATGAAATTCCATTCTTTCAACATAGATAAGATGCTACCGGAAGGTTCGGCCTGTCTTCCCTACAAAAATGTTCAACCGCCATTTGTATGATGGCATATGGTCTTACAGCTGATGTGATGGATGAATACCTCCAAATCGGTGAAACAACTGCAAACTAATGCTTAGAAAATTTTGTGGATGGAATAATACAGTTGTTCCCAATTGAATACCTGAGAATGCCTACACTAGAGGATCTCAAACGATTACTAGATATTGGAGAGTTTCAGGGATTTTTTGGGATGGTAGAAAGCATTGATTGTATGCATTGGGAGTGGAAGAATTGTCCCACGGCTTAGAAAGGACAGTATTCACATGGACATGAAAACCCCATAATCTTTTAGAGGTTATGGCTTCAGAAGATCTCTGGATTTGGCACGCCTTTTTTGGACCTTTAAGTACCTTTAACGATATCAATGTTCTTGACCGCTCACCAGTTTTTGATGATATATTACAAGGTCGAGCTCCAGAGGTGAAATACTTTGGCAATGGAAACCAATACGATATGACTTACTATCTCACAGATGGTATATATCCGAAATAGACAACTTTTCATCCAATCAGTTTCTCGGTCACAAGGTCTAAAAGCATCATTATTTACTAAACGTCAAGAGAGTGCCAGAAAAGATGTCGAACATGCTTTTGGAGTCTTACAAGCTCGATTTGCAATTGTCAGAAATCCAACTCTTAGTTGGGATAAAGCAAAAATAACTAAGATAATGAGAGCATGTACCATATTGCACAATATGATAGTAGAAGACGAACGAGACCAGTGCACTCAGTATGAAGTATCAGAATTCGACGAAAGAGATGGAAGCGGGACTTCACAAGTGAACTACACGTACTCTACACATACATATACAAATGTCAACACAATGATGGCTAATCGAGCTTATTTGGTTGAGCACATTTGGAAAATACATCAACAACTAAAAGCTTATTTGGTTGACCATATTTGAAAAAGATTTGGCACAACTGAAGATTAGAACCAAGTTAATTAGGTTCTTGATCATATTTTTATATGTTTTTTATTAATTTATATTTTTTTAATATTATTATTATTATATGTAAATTTAATTTTCAGTTTGTTTTTACGGATTGTAACATACGTTTAATATTTTATGAAACATAATATATTAATGTGTTTTTATAGAATCTTGTATAACTGTATATACTAATTTGATTTTTTTATCATTTTGCATAATTTTTTAAAAAGTTTATATAATGTGTTTTTTAAGTTTTAGAGACTCATTAATGAATATCATAAAATATCATGAAAGAGTTAGTGAATAATAAGCATTAAATTAATAAAGATGCTCCGTTAAATTTCCTATGGCTGAGTTAAACCGGGAATTAAACCGAAATAAACCAGTTACTGGATTCAATTTTGCTCCTGACTTCGAACCCTCTGGTCGAACAAGAGACTTTCTGCGTCAGGGTTCAGATCATGGCGGACACAGAGCTTCCCGTTCCCCCTCGTAAGATCCCCAAGTTACAGGAAGATCGCCAAGGTTCGAAACAGCGCGAGCTCCGGTACGGAGACGGGGAGGATGATGAATACCTGCGATAGTACCTATTGTTTCACTATCAGTACGAGAAGGTAAAAATCGATCTTGACGTTTCTCTGTTCTTCGGAATTCGAAATTTGATATGAAATTTTGGAATCTAGGGTTTCAAGATCAATTGGGAGCAATTTGATTACCTGATGTATATTAGATTATTTGAAACAGTAAATTTGGATAAAGGATAAATCCACTGTAGAAACCCACTATATGGATTCTAGGAGCGGTGATCACAGAGACTAGGAGATGACTATGAGAAGAAAGAAGAGTCAACTCGAGGTAGAAAAGATCGGTGATGGATTTGATCGATGAACGATCGTGAAGATGATTCAGAGATAGATTAGAGAGAGATTAAGATAAGATTGTTATTTGATTGATTAAATTTTCCAAATGGCAATGATGCCTTACATATACTGATTTTCAGTACGATAACCAATAAACCAACAACCTGGTTTAAATGTAAATTGTACTTAACCGGAATTAAACATAAGAGCTTATTCCTGTTACATCTTTAGACCAAGCGTCACCTATTAGCAAGACACTAAGCAATTCCGAATTGATCAAGGAAGCCACACTCTTTGCCATTGACAAACACAACAAAGCTCATGTCAGTGTTTCACTTGTTTACTTAGGATATGTTTCTTTTTGTGGAAAATTTACATTCAAATTTCTTCTTCAGGAACCCAACTCGTGTTTCTTGAGCACCTAGAGGCAAATTACAGATTTGCCAATGGCTTTCTCTACTTGCTCACATTCTGGGCTAGAGATATGTCTTCCTCCAATCCAGAATCCAAAATCTATCAAGCTAAAGTGTGGCGCCGTGGAAGGGAGTATGAAATTCCCATATTCAGGCTCAAGCCCTCGGACCAAGGTAATTGCTTTTTGCTTAAACTTGTTTGGCTGGCTGCAACCTACTCAGCAGGATATCTTTACTGTGATGCAGAGATTGATGCTGTTGAAGTGCAACCTCCCTCTCCCATGCGTTATGGTGACTTTGCTACTGCTTCTTACTTGGTGATATGACTAGGGCAAAACAAGGCATTACTTGAAGATATTGAATGTCTTGTGCTTTGTTATTTTGTAGATAAACCACCTATAGTCTTTACTCGAGCTGGTCCAGAAGATGATGGAGTCCCCTTTGTCTTCAATCGAACTGGAGCTGGTCTTGACCCGGATGCCTTCTTTCCAGATGAGAAATGTATACCAATCCCTTGGTGACACTCTTTAACATTTATTACTAGTATTTCCTCTTTAAGCTGTCAGTTCAATGTGCTTTATCCAATACTATAGTCTATAGTGACGGGTTTATATAGTTTGTTGTCAACTATTCCGAACCATCTACTATTCATGTTTAATATGCTTTATCCAGTAGTGATGAATTTATACTGGATACTGTGCTTGGAATCTGATTCAAATATTACCTGCTGCTAGTCTACGGACGAGGTCAACCAAAAGCAATAATGCCATTCTCTCCCTAGTCTTAATTTTTCAATAGTCTTCTTACTTAACCTGGAACTTGCTTCACTCTTCGTGTGTGATTGAGATGAAGTCTGTCTGTCTATTATATGGAATGTTTAGCTGTTGGAGTGTCCCATTATCGCCATCCCACATCTCGGTGCCTTGGAACAATATCATTCCCAAATCAGTCTCCAATGAGATTAGCATATACACAAAGTAATGTAATATATTGCTTAAAAATAGAACTAGTGCTTCTATGAGGCATTTAAGACTTTCGTCATGGTATTCAAAAGAAACTAGATGATTTCCGCATGGTCATGCGGGATAATATGTGATGTTATTACAAATTTAAATCTCTATTATCCAAAAGCAAATGACAAATTTAAATCTCTATTACAAATTTAAATGTTTTAACATTAGACAAATACTCAATTTAAACCAAACCAATGTAAATAATGACATAAAAACCATAAAGTCAAAAGTTACCCAACCAAACTTAGTCCATAACATTCATTTTTAAGAAAATTTATCCTATCAATTGTTGAGAAATTTTTAGAAATACCACTTTTGAAACACTTCCCTTTTCAAAACTACCACTTTTGGTATATTTGCAAAACTACCATCATTTACAAAAGCTATTTTTTATTACAAATTTGCTAGGGTTTAGGGCTTTAGGACTTAAATTTTAGTAAAATTATAGAGTTTATAATTGACTTAGGGTTTCTAGGGTTTAGGATTTAGGGTTAAACCCTTATAAAATTAGGGTTAAATTTTAATAACTATTATGGTTTAATTATTGGGATTTAAGGTTTATATTTTAAGGGGTTATGGTTTATTAGAGTTGGGAAGACTTTTTGGGGTTTAGGACCCTAAACCCTAGATCATAAACCGTAAAACCTTACAAATAGTTAATAATTAAATATTTGAAAATTTACCCTTTCCCATAGCATTTTCGAAAAGTGGTACACCAAAAGCGGTAGTTTTAAATTTCTCCCTCGATTTCTTCAAAAATCGTAGGACCTCTCACAATATTGAACGACATTTGGCACGAAAGTGATACGACCAGTCACTCGACATGTCAAATTCCATTATAATTTATTTGAGAAATCAACATACATGAGTTTCTTAACCGCGTGAAACCACATCAACTTGAATATTTTGAAAGATGTGGTGAAAATTGATATTGTAATCTAACAAATAAACAACTCTATAGCACGAAGATATGGGAGAAATTCAAAAATACCATTTTTTGTGTAGTTAAAAAAAAAGACCATCTTTTTGTTTACATTTTTAAAAAGTATATTACCATTTTAAATATTTTTATAATGTTTTCTAATGTTTTTTGGGGTTTTAGGGTTTATGTTTGGGGTTTAGTGTTAAAACCCTAAAATCCTAAACACTAAAAAGATTTTTATTCAAAAATCACTAAAGTCTAAACCCTAAAACTTTAAATCTTAAACCCAAGTAACACTAAACCCTAACCTCATAAGGTTTTAACCCTAAACCCTGAAACCCTAAACGAACTTTAAATCCTGAAAGACCATCTTTTTGTTATTACATTTTAAAAGTAAATTACCTTTTTAAAATATTTTTAAAATGTCTTATAATGTTTTTTAGGATTTTAGGGTTTAAGATCATAAACACTAAAAAGATCTTTATTAAAAAATCATTAAAATCTAAACCCTAAAACCTTAAATCTTAAACTCAAATAACACTAACCAGAACCATATAACGTTTTAACCCTAAAGTCTAAATCATGGTTCCGTAAACGAACTCTAAATCCTAAAAAGTGGGAGATTGATGATACTCGGCCGACTCTCACAGTGAGAGATTGATAAATCGAGCTCGGAATTGCTAATGATTTTTGTAGTGAAAAAAAAGGAAGAGGAGATGTCAATATTTGTGTAGAAAATAACTGTAGAGCAAAGTAACAAGGTTTTATTTATATGTTTTCATAACCGTTTAATGATTATATGTTATTTACTTTATAATAGTTATCATACGTTAGACAATGTTAATACTATTTTTTTCCTGTAGCGACCATATGGTATGCAGAAATTAACAAATAAACACAGTGAATCCCCGCGCGGAATAATTCATGACTTTAGTTTCTTTTTTTTTTATATGATTTATAGTAAAAACACTTGAATTTTAAAAGAGTTTCCGCCAAATAACAACATATGCAAAAATATGATATAAGTAAGCAAGTAACGTTCTCTAATAAATAACATATTGTATCTTTAATGAGTATACTTTTGTTTTTGGAACCTTTTTTATCTTTGATGAGTATACTTCTGTTTGTTTTTTTTTTTGTTTTTTTTTTGCCGTAGATAAATTAAAATTGCTTTAAACGGGTTTAACAAAATGTTTATTCAATTAAAAGTTTTTGTTTGCCAACAACTTATGTGGAAATTTAAAAATAAACATAGTGATTCTCCGCACGGGGAGTCCGAATAATTTATGACTTTAAATATTTTTTTCGAGTAATCCAAATAATTTCATGACTTTAGCTATTTTTCCTTTTTTTTATATGACTTTATAGTTAAAACACTTGAATTTTAAAAGAATTTTTGCCAAATAATACTATTTACAAAAGATTACATAAGTAAGCAAGTAACGTTGTTTTGTTTCACCTACCTACAAAATAAATATAAATAAGGATGTGATCAAAATATTTATTAATTGGCCAATTTTTAGGTTGTCTAATTTAAAGTTTTTGTTCACCAACAACCTACGCGAAAATTTATCGTTAATGAATATACTTTTGTTTTTTTGAACATTTTTTTATCGTCAATGAGTATACTTTTTGTAATGAGTATTTTTGGAAACTAATTCAATTTTCCTTTTTTTTTTATCATTATGGGCCGTAGAGAAATTAAAACAGGTTTGACATGTCACACATCAAATAGTATTAAGACATGTAATCATTTTTAATTCAGTTTTCCCTTTTTAATAGATAATTTTTTTTATCGTTATGGTTCGTAGAGAAATTAAAACGGGTTTGACATGTCACACATTCAATAGTATTAAGACATGTAATCATTTTTAATTTAGTTTTCCCTTTTTAATAGATAATTTTTTTTTCAAATAATGCATTGGCACATGGTATGAGAGAGATAACAAGTTGTCTTCTAATGATATCCTCGAGGTCAACATCTTCAATCTTGGACAGGTGACTAAAACCATCTACTGTGAAGCAACTGACCTGAAAAAAAGAAGAAGAAAACAACAACATTGAACCTGATCAAAACTATTTATAAATAATTTATATTAGAAAAGGAAGTTACTTACGTATGTGCGCATTTTCTCTTCTTAAACTCCCCACGATGACGACATTGGCTTTCTTTACACACGCCGAATCTTTTCATAAAATTCAGAGAGGTCTTGATGTTATTGATGCCAACATCAGCATCCAACTTCACCATGTTGACAATATGTTGTATGGACAAATTTTCTTGTAGTTGTATGCCAACATCTATCTTTAACAATGCTTGCACGGCTCTCACGACTGCAACGGTCCAACAAGTAGTTATAAAAAAAAAACATAAAATAGAAAGGTTATCATATAAATACTAAATTTAAAAGAGAACAAATATTATAAACTATAAAGATTAATCATTTTTTTATTGTTAAGAAATTTAGTAAGACTTAAAACAATTTTTCAAAATTTTAATAACACTTAAAATTAGAAACTATAAGTTTAATCATTATGCATAAGAAAGCAATAAAATAAGCCACATCAAATGTCCACTCAATTTAACTTACAAATCAAGATGCATTTATTTTTCATTTTATTGGATAAAGTTGTCACTCTTTCTAACGGAAAATTAAGTTGCTGTGTATGAGAATTTTGATTATTTTCTCACTTTATTTCTATGGGACAATGATCTCACTACAAGAAAACACATGATTTGCGAGGGACAGATTTGTCGCAAAAACGTCGCAACTCCGGGTGTGCGACGACTTTGCGTCGAATCTCAGTCCGTCGCAAATCGCTCGTCGCAAAACAGGAAACGTCGCAAATGCGTCGCAAATTTGCGACGGCATTGCGTCGGTGGCATTGTGCGTCGAATTTGCGATTGGTAAAGTTTTGCGACGACTTGCGAGGAGTTTGCGATTCTCAGTAATGCGACGATTGTGCGAGTTAGATAATGCGACGTACTTGCGAGGAATAAGTTTGCGACAATTGTGCGACGAACTTATTTTTGCGACCGATTTGCGAGGTACGCGTTTGCGACGGCAGTGCGACGAA
>OVAP01004165.1:0-15087 GCA_900406295.1 Aurinia saxatilis | reverse complement strand
AAAACTAATTTTGACTCAAAAACTAGTTATTGAGTGCAATTTCTCTATAAACAAAGATTTAATCTAGTTTAATTTCTGTATAATGGACTTTCTAACTTTGATTCGGAATAAATGAATTGTTAGTCGGAAAAAAAAAAGGAGTTGGTAAAATTTTAATTCACATACGTTGTTAGTTTGTTTACTAAGATGAGAAACAACTCTTCTTCCGTTGCCTCACGGTTGAAAAAAATACGGATTCAAGAACATTAGCAGAGACCTTAGGAGTGTCAAGCTCGGGTGTGAGCTCCAAGTCTTCGAGTTTCCATCCACCTTCATCATCATTATCTTCTTCTGCTTCCTTCCAAATGTATTCGATGTCTCCATCAACATCTACCGTGCTAAGATCCTCAACCCAATCGCCTTCAACATCTTCTTCTTCATCAACATCCGCTGCAACGTCTCCATTCTCAAATCCTCCTTCAAAAACTCCTTTCGTCACTCTCAGACAAGGCCAATCACCACCACATATGACGGGAGATGGTGGCTTTAGAAGCGATGGAGTTTTCCCTTCAGGCAACGAGGGCACATTTTCTCCTAGTTCAGTCGCCAGTCGCTCGGCAATGTCATTTAAACCATGAACCGAAGTTGTGATATAAGCTAGTGGTAAACGGCCAGCATTCTCCAGTATCTTAACACGCTCCTTAATATCTCCTAGGTAGAGAGCGTTGTGAAACTGACCCATCACGTTGTTCTCCACTTCCGCAATCTTCATCAACATCGAAAGCTTGTCCAACTTACCAGTTACGAGGTAAAGAAATGATAGCTTCTCAAAGTTCTTTGTCTGCTGGTATGCAAACTCAGCAATTCCAAAATTACCTTGGCGTAGAGCCTCCACCCCAAGTCTGTACCAGTGATCTTTCTCATTAATTTGAGTAGCGGATGCAACAGCTACATTTATGTTGCCACTTTCAAGAGCCAGGTTGAATCGGATTCTCTCGTCTTCAACAAAGTGGAGGGCAACTTCTGAAAATCCTTTCTGCCGCAGGTAAGCAACCATAGCCTGTTCACATAGCTGGGAGTTCTTTATCATGCTCATGACATGGTCATTTCTCTTTCTCAGCAATGCAAGCTTGAAAATGTATTCAGTTGCATTAACTGTGATAACCCTGTTAATCCCATCCCGGTCCAAGCAAAAGATTGTATTACCAGAAACCTTGGTGATATAGATAGGGACATCCAGGGTTCCGATGATTCCACTATCTCCATTAGGAAGACAGTATTTGATATGATCCAAAGTTGTGTAAATGAAGACACCATTGTTGTCCCAAGCTCCACTTTTCACACGTATTCTCTCATGAAGCACGCACTGGACGACTAGCTCTTTACTCGTGATAATGATAGTATGTTTGCTGAGCAAAGCAACACTCTCCATATCATTAGACCAAACAACATACCTAACACCCGGTGCCTGCAGTTCACCAAGAACAAGCTTTTGTTGAAGGTCAAATATAACCACTTGATTCTCAGATCTACAAAGCAAATTTCCAGTCCCGGCATAATAGATAGCATCTGTGGGAATAGGCAGAGAACTCCTTTTAACCACCTCATTGTTGAGATTCTTGACTAGCACCTGGCTGGTGCTTTGCTCAAGAACAGCAAACCGATTGCGGGCTATAAATAGTGCAGAACCACCTGTCCCACTCATTGCATCTTGCATAATGTCATTCCTGCCAATGTCATCTTTCGGTATGATGTACAACTCGTAAGAACCACCATCCAGGTCTGAGCAAATTAAAATTGCATTTTTAGTCGGACTGTATGATAGAGTCCTAGGACTTTGATTCAAGCTTGGTATGTCAGGGCGCCGTATAGGGAGAACTTGGGAATCTCTTTGAGTTGAATACTCGTAGTACCGCAAAAATCTATCGTTGGCATAGAACAATGAATCACCACTTACAGCAAACGCAGGACGTTCTTTCTCAAGTTTGAACACAATCATACCATGGTCATGTCCTGCTGCCAGTAAATTAATCTCAGGGTGGACTGCGAGAATCCAGAATTGATCATGTTCGTGACAAAAAGTTTGGAGTCCAGTTCGCTTGGTAGCATCCCAGACACGAATGCTTTTATCTTCAGAGACGGAAACAATTATGTCCTGCTTTGCATGGAACATAACAGATGAAACTTTATCTATGTGACCTCGAAATGTGTCCTCCTCCCAACCTTCAGTTTCTGCAATAATTGGAAAAAACGCATTCAGTATCTCATCCACTATTATAATGTTTTTTCCTTCTGCAAGTAGTATCTCAACGATGATTCATAAACATAACTTTATGTTTACAAAAAAATAGATTTCGAAAGAATAAATTACCTCCCAAACGCCACAACTTCACTTGGCAATCATATGCACCAGAGACAATGAGAGGAAGGGTGGGATGAAATGAAGCCCAGTTAACTCGTCTATCATGACCTTCAAGGATGAAACTAGGTACATGGTCAACACAACCAAAAGAGTCTGTCTTCTTCCTAAGAACACTAATATCCGAAACACGGACAGTTTGATCCCAGGATGCTGACACGAGAAGGTCCTTTTTTGGATGGAAAGAAGCACACATAACACAATGATTGTGACAAATCAACACGGAAATACAAATCCGTGACTGCCAGTTCCATATACGGATAGTGTAATCGCCACTAGCACTCACGATCCATGGGTTTTCGTGGTGAAATTGGACAGTGCAGATGGGACCATAATGCCCAAGAAGAGTGAAAAGACACATGCGAGTTTTGTAGTTCCAAACTTTAATCTTGTAATCATCCCCTGCAACACCCAACCATTGACAATGCCATTAACTACATATGACTAATGTTCTGGAAATGCAGTGAAGAAGAATCCAAGTCATTTGCATTTGCAGTTTTTGTGTGTTTGCTTGCTATATGTTCAAAACACATTGCTAGGTGGGATCTGCTTTCACTGGACTTGGTCCAATCATCCAAAAATAATATATAAAGCCGGACTGAGATCGTCGGAGCCCCACACAAAAGAAGTAGAATTTACCTAAATTGACCGAAAATTAACTGCCTTATATAATATTTACTCAGGTAAATTTACATTGTCTTTTAACATTTTATTTCATCATATGTGACCCACCAAATACTTTTGCTATTATATTTCACGATACCTTTTTAATATCACACATTCACACTCACATAACTCAATAAATTCAGTTACGTTAATATATAAGCGTAAAAAATTCTTTAGTAAGGACCCTCTAAAAACGGGAGCCATGCAAAAGTTTCATACTAAGGCCTTGAAGATAGAGTTTCTTTGAAATACCTCCGGAAACGAACAAAGGCGGTTGAGAGTGGAAATGAACACCACGAACAGGTCCTTCGTGCTCGTCAAAACTATCTATCAAAGTACCCATACGATAATCCCAGAGCTGAATCACACCACTGAACAAACTCGCAAGAATCCATGGTCTTTTAGGGTGGAAGCTCAGACCCTTAACTCTAGCACTCTCTGTCTCAAACTTGGTTAGCATATTACGCAACACAAATCTACCCAAAACCAGATTACAGAGAACGAAAATCAGCCAATATACACGGAAAAGAGCAAAATGAAACACACCACACAAAATTGCTAACAGAGGTACATGTAACAAATCAAGATTTGTAGAAAGAAATGCGGATTCACCTCAGAGATATCAGTTCACAGGGGAAAGCTTCACCTGTGACGATAGTAGCATTACCAGGGAAGCGTGGATGCGAGAGCAAGAGATAAAAAGACTATGTTAGAAGAAGAAGAATAAATAATGATCAATCTCAATCCAATTACTTGGAATGAATTAAACATTTTTTGTAGTAAGAAATAGACTATAAAAGAAAAAGATAGAACTTATAATAATGCAATATCCCTAATTATCTAAATGATCAACTATTTCCAAAGATATAAGATCCAACCCAGTTTTTTCATAAAAACCAGAAAATGATATATATTAATAATATTAGTTAAATAGTTAGTAGATTTTTAATAAGATATTCCATTTATTAATATGTTTATGGATTTCATTCTTATAAACTGAGAAACTAAAATTGGTGATTAAGTGCTATTTGAGTTTCTATTGAGCACCAAACACCTAAAGAAATAAATACTAGAACAGCTTAGAGGAACTTACTCTAACTATGCTATAAACCAGCCCAATCAATATCAAAGGATCAAGGAATTTGAGGTTTTAATATCAGAATAAACAGTTTTACAACATGGCATTGATGAGTATGAAGAAAAAAGCTTCAAAATGGCAATGACCTCTCATTTACTCATCAACTTCAGCTTCTACCTGAATCTGCTTCCCGAATTTCTTCAATGCCAGTGAATACACCTCTTTCCTTCTCATTGATGTTCTTTCCGCCACCGTTTTCACCGCCTAACAAATTCCATGTTAGATCCAGAACCATAGGGTCAACAAGTCTATAATCCAATCATATGTAGAGTGAGCTCAGTTTCCAAGACAGGGTGTTCTCATAACATACCGTGGAAAGGCTATGCCCACCAGAGATGAGTCCTCTTAACGCTTCTTCAAGTTCAGACTCTGTTGGATTTTCAGCTTTGGTTTCTTTCTTTCCTTCGATCAAAAGCGTGATTTCTCCCTTTGGTTGGCGAATCAGAAACTCTTGCTTGGCTTCCCCCAGCGAACCCCTCCAAAACTGTAGCAAGAGATCATCTCATCAATGGGTTTATCATAAACCAAACATGTATGTTAACACGTCACATATAGAGTGATAAAGGATGTTACCTCCTCATGCAGCTTTGTAATCTCTCGTGCTACAACGCATTGCCTGCACCCAGATCATATTTCAGGAGTAAGCATAGGACTGCTCCTAACACTAGAAGATAACAAAAAAGAAATTGCATCGAGAAGGATGAAGTGGGTGTGAATCGATATTAATTCAGCAGATTGTGAAAAATAACTTGTCTGAAGCATTCAAAGAAATATATATAAACCTCGATTCACCAAAGTAAGGGGTGGTTTCTTCAAGAAACTGTGACAACTTATGAGGAGGGACATAAAAGATTTGTGTTCTTGTCTCGTTTGATGAAACCATCAACCTCTCCTTCCTTGTTCCAGAATGCTTAGGAAGAAATCCAACTGAATTGATCGGAACCTAAAAGGTTTATATAGTGCCAAGCATGCAGCAGCTTGATTCAAGATTGTTGAGAGGACAAAATATATATATCAAGGGAAGTTACCAAAGGTGAACTCATCAGTCTGCAAACCAGAGGCAGAAAGAGCAGCAACTACAGCACAAGCCCCAGGGATTGGAATAACATCAATATTTTCTTTCACACATATTTTAGCCTGTGGAAAGATCATAGCAGTTATCACTCATAATCTTCATTCATAGGAAAAAACTAGAAAGGTGTTTTTCTGCTTTGCGACTATATAGTGGTCTACAGAACATTTTCAAATCATGGAAACGGAACACTAAAACCTTTTGTGTTAAGAAAAATGTAAGCGAATTATAAGACAACTGACCCTGCTGGATAAAAAGCTTAGTGTACAGACTATATGCACTATCTGCTATATGAAAGTAGGATAAGCGAAAATGAAAGTATTGTAACAGTTTAGCGTTTAGCACTCACAAGTTCAGTACCAGGATCACTAATTCCCGGCGTGCCAGCATCGCTGATAAGTGCCACAATCTCTCCCTGTTTCAACCGATTCAACACGGCCTGCTCTCTCTGCGCCTCATTGAACTTGTGATAACTGAGCTAAAACATAAATTCAAAAACCTCAAATGATAAAAAGCACCCAAGAGAGTACTACTACACTTGCACATTAAAAAAACTCACAAGTTGAGCTTTGATATTGTAGTACTGAAGCAATTTCCCAGAGTGTCTCGTGTCCTCGGATAGTATCACATCCGCAGATCTCAACACACGAATAGCACTACCATAAACAAAAAAGGAAAGATGAAATTACAACAAAAATCAGAAACAACTTTACATAAACTAAAAGCCAAAAACAACCTATTTATAAGAAAGCACAACACAAAAACTTTCATATTGCATCAACAATGTATAAGAAATTGCGAAATGAAGAAACAAAAGCATTTCAACTGTAAAATTGGGAGTGTACCGTAGAGTGATATCTTCGAGATTCCCAATGGGAGTACCAACCAGGTAAAGCCCAGGCTTGAGAGGACCCTGAACACCTAATTTACAATCAGAAACAGAAAATAAACCTTAATCGAAATTGGATTGAAGAAACAAAAGAGTATTACGCGTTTCGAATCATCCCCGGCCACGGAGACGGCGAGCTCCGACGTCGAGCAAAATGAAACGGCGGCGGTTNCGACGTCGAGCAAAATGAAACGGCGGCGGTTCGATAGAGAACCGAAAGAGAAGGAAACGGTGAAGAAGCGCGGAGATAAGGAAGACGAAGCATCATCGACATTCCCGCGCACACAGGTCGCTAATTTGCTCCTCCGCCCGGAAAAAACTCCGAAACGCGCGTTTTGAATATCACGATTATACCATCAACGTATTTCAAGTTTCTCGATTTGGGGGCCCAATAATGTTTTTAAAAATTAGGCCCATCAACATATTTCATAGTCGACCCATTATCCGGTTTAATCTGGTCTAAAACTATTCGGTTCGACGACAACAAAAATGGATTCAAGTATGATTCAGGATTACTACTAGAATTCACTTGTACACATTTCACTGGAGAGAACAAAAAGAAAAAACTGAAAAAGATGACAATAGGTTAAAATTTAGATGTGTTCAAGTTTGACATTTTTTTCATGTCATTATCATTACATAAAAAAGGCTTCTCTTCTTAATCTTGGTCATGCCTCAAACCTTGTCGTCATGGAACCACCACCTCGTCTCCTTAGGAGACCTCCCATTCTTACAGTTCTTCACGTAACGATCATTATCCGCAGGACGTTGCTGTAATAAGGGTGAAACACAGGACTGAGCTCACGATATTACACTTTTGTGGTTACATTGTACATTAGGAAAAAAGAGAATGAAAAGGAAACCTTTGCAGGTGAACTCGAAAGCATCGAGAGAATGCTAATGCAGACTGAGCTCACCGTCATTGCCGGTGACCATGAGTCATATAGAATATCTGCCAAACCAACCACACAGCTTTATATTCTTCAAAGGAGACACTATTTTCAGTTTATATGCCGAGAAAATAACCAGATTCAGATTGCTAAGTCATAACTAGAGTTGAGTATTCTATCAGTTTTGGAGGCTACTACAGTCCATAGTCTAAAACAGACAATTCTTCCGCACTTGCACATCTGATAGATGTTTAAGCAAAAACCAACATGGAGGGCTACTATAATAAGTCTACGCAACCCTCTATCCAAAACAATGGTATCTGGTATCAGACGGACCCCTAAAAGATGGATCTAACACACAGGGTACACAATATATTTCTAGGCCCCACAACATACAGTTAAGTGGTAACACTAATTAATGATAAGTTGATAACATATATTCAAACTCAAGCAATTTTCAGTTTCTCGTTTTGTCAGAATACTATGACATATGGAGATAATTCTAATTTTACATTACTTTACTTATCCTAGTCAAGATATAGCACCACTCCACAGTAGCAGAAAGCCAAATTATGCAACTTGGGGTGGTAAAAGAAGTAAAGATAAGACCCTTTATGTGACCAAACAAATTAAGAGTATATGCAGACAGACGAAGAGATAGCAACTTACCTAAACAAATATGTCCATTGCTGTAAATATGTGGATGTGATGGTGCCGGAGGAACAAAAACTACCTGCTCAACAACAAGAAAACAAAAGTAAACACTTGATTCAACTATATCCAGATCAAACACACAAAATATCCATAACAATAGTATATCACCAACATAATATCTCTCCACATAACCAAAACACAAGAGGTGTTCGCATTTAACAGTGAGATTTCTAACCAACCAAATACAGAATGAAGAGAAAAACAAGAAACATCCATCAATGACCAATATAAAGCCTTAATCAAAAACCAAAAAATTGCTTTTCACATAACTAAACACAAGAATTGCTTTAACCAGTAAGATTTTCTAACCAACCAAAGAGAATAAAGAGAGAGAACACCCACCAATGAAACCAATATAAAGCCTTAATCACATCAAAACTAAGAAAAGATTCAAACTTTCACCATCCAAACAATAAAAACTTGTCCATACACAATTAGATTCTTAATTCAGAGACTGAAAACAGAAACAAAAACTGAGAGAAATGATGTAACTTGCCTGCGGCGCTTCCATAGGATAATGTTCAGGAAACTCAACCTGAAGCTGATACGTCTCGTTCGCATAAAGCGTCCCCGGAGCTCCGGTAACATCAATTGTCCATCTTTATTAAGATCACACAACAACAAAAGAACACAATAAATCGATTCAAAATTTCATTTTAGAAAGAAAAAAAAGAGAGGAAATTTTCAAAGAAAGAGAGAATTAGGTTTGTTTTACTTTTGAAGATTATCAGTGACTTTGTGTCTGAATCCAGTGGGAGGATTTAATTGCCACTCAGAAAGCTCTTTCTGCAACCTATTACACGCGATCTTGCTTAAAGCCTACACAATTTTCATTTTCAGATTGATGATGAATCAGAGAACACACACAGAAATTGAAAGACATGCGAGAGACATAAAGAGAGAAACAGAGACAGGACCTTGCGTGAAGGAGCGGAAGAGCTGGTCATGGCGGAGAGAGACGGCGACAAAAAAGAGAAGGAGAGATACGGTCTTGTTCTGTGTTCTGTCTTTAAGCCTCCTCCTCCTTTACACTCTCCTTTTTGTTTTTTGATTCTTTTACTCTTTCTTACCAGATCAAAAATATTTTAATTGCAATTAACTTTTATGACAATGATATTGTAATATATGCCCTGTGTGTCTAAACTTCCATAAAAATGTAATTTTTAATTTTGACCAATTATAAAACGAAAGCATATGATACCTCGGTTTATTAGCTAGTTTTAGCTAAAAGTATACAGAGATTAAGAATAATATACAAATATTTGTTTATTGTTTCGTATATAAAATAATATACATTTACTTATTCATTACGTAAAATTTAAATTAATATTTAAAAGGATTAGGACATGCATAATTAATTGTGTACGGACATTAGGGATAAGACAAAAATATATCTAACTCCTAAAATAATTTTTTATTATTAAAAAAGAGAGGATGGTAATATGGATAAATGGTTTGCAACTTGCCAGAGCTTTGATCATGAACTGATGATTCGTAATCCACATTTATAGATTCCTGTGGCCTTGTTTGGTCAGTGACTTTTACTGCATGGACGTGCGAAGGTTCAAGGTCTTAGGATACAAGTCCTTTTTATATTGTAAGTACAGTTAGGTTGACATGACATACATCCGTAGATTTTGAGGATATTGTGAGGTATGGATTCACCCATTTATGTGCCAAGTGATTCCAAATGATTCACCCAAACATATACAATGGAACAGAGCATGTATATAATAACTGATCGAATTTTTTAGTATTTGTGTTTTGTTTCAGTTTAAGAGAGTTCCAGTGTTTTATATAATTAAGTGTATTATACATATTTTTTTAATCGAATCAAAACGTATAATAGGATGATTAAATATAACCGATTTTTTTTTTCCGCTCTATACCGTCTTGTCTGATTTGTGACCGTATTCTCAAATCATATGAGAATTCATTCATCATGAGTTTTATCAGATTAAAAAATCCAAACAAAATTTTGTGATCTCTAAATACAACAACAGTTATTAAATTTAAATGTCAATAATTTACAAAAGGATTTGATTTTAGATTGGATTTTGGAGTGAGTCCATGTTAATGTGTTCAAATTGTAACCAATTTCTAAGAAATCTTTGTATTCATCCATGTTATAAGTATAAGCCACACATTAGTTTTTAATCGAATCAAAGAAGAAATAATTAGAGAGTAAGCTTCAAGTCTCGAGAGAAAAAAAGAAGAGAAATTCTTGTTTATGTATTTGAGGCTATCATATTTTCCTATTTAATTATAAATCATCTTTGGTTGATTTTTCAAATCTTTTGCATGGATTTCTAAACACTCACATAAATATAAAAGTGTAAGAAATATATAAAAATCTTTACAAGAAATTGAATAAAGATGGTGACATTTTAACCTCAACTTTGGGAGCTAGAGGAAATACATCCAAATTCCAAAATCATTGGGTTGAATCTTGTTGGGACCAATTGTAACATTTTTATTTGTTTTACCAAAAACGGTATTAATGTCATTGGGATCCACTCATTGAAATCCCAAGTCCCCAACTAACACACAACCAATAATGTCGGCCTATTAATAACACTATCAAACCTTCTTCTTCTTTTACTTCTCTCGTGAGTCTTGACAGAGATCACAATACTAAGAAACATGACAGGTCTTGGATTGGGAAAAAGAGATAACATGGAGGAAGAACAAACAAGAGTGGTTAATATAATAGTTTTTGGAGTTATCTCATGGGCCGTACTCTTCATCTTCACTCGAAGAATCTTCTCAAAATACTCATTTGAATTCAGCAATCGTATTCTCTCCACGGTTCATGCCATAGTTGCTGTCACTCTAGCAACTCTTTCGGTTCAAGATTGGTCTTGTCCAGTTTGTCCTCGTGCTTCCAAACCATCTTCCCAACAGGTTCCTTACTTAATTCTCTCAAATATCACTTTCTTTGTTCTACAAAACGTGCTCTTATTTTTAATCACAGCTATATTTTTAAATTGACAAATCCAACATTATTTACCATTAAATGTGAATATAGCTACTTCTGTGTATTATACACATGCATTGATTGTAACCAAATCAAGATAAAATTTTTTTTAACCAGATGGATACAATGGCTTTTTCATTGTCGTACATGATCTACGATCTCATATGTTGCCAGTTTGATCAAGTCTTCAGCATTGATAATGCAATTCATCATTTTGTTAGCATTCTTGGTTTTATAGCTGGACTTGCCTACCAAAAGGTAATTTACTACCCCTTTTTCTTTTAATGGCAACTACTAGATTATTAATTTTGGCTATCATTTGTTGTAAAATTAAACTTTGGAAGTCCGGATCCGAGATCGTGGCTACACTGTGGATAGCAGAAATATCGAGTCCTTTTTTCCACCTCAGAGCAATTCTCAAAGAAATTGGATACAAAGATACTAGCCTCAATCTAGCTGCTGATGTAAGTATACACGTATTTTAACCCCGTTAAAATTTCTAATGAGTCTCAAAACAAAAGTATATAAAATGTCATATACTAATTAAATTTTTTTAACCAAATGGTGGATACAATAATTAAAGACAGGAAAGCAACTTGTTTCTCAACATTGACTATGATTTTTTTTCACTTTCACTTGATTAATCAAAACAATCACATTTAATTTATTAGAAAAATCGGTCAATGAGTTGCTCGACTACATTCACCTTACAGGCAAATAGATCCGGCGCATTTTACCTTTGTTAAAAAGTTTTTTTGTTTGAACAAAGTAGATCACTATCCATTTTTTGTTTTTCTTAACAGTGGTTTATTGTATAAAAGTCGATGTTATTTTATTTTGTGTGAAGACCTCTAATATTAATTTGATGGTAGGTATGTTTTGCTCTCATCTTTACATTGGCGAGAATAGTTTGTGGACCTTTTCTCGTTTACGCCAGTCTATCAGTTGATAATCCCATCTTCATCAAGGTACGTAAATTATTTTCCAACTATCAATATATCATAATAATTCATACATGACATCTTTCATTTTGGTTTTCACATATTTCAAGTTCATCAGTTTCTCTGTTGACATTTTCAATCTTTTTCAAACAAATTAATGAATACTAAGTGTTCTCCAAATTAGTGTTTTTATCAAGTGTACACTTGATAAAAACACTAATTTTTGATAAGATGTATACATAATAAAGATGTCAATCTTGATCCCATTGCATGTATACATAATAAAGATGTCAATCCAGTTTTTAATAGGCAAGAATCTTTGATAAGATATAGCTATGATAGTTGTTTTTTACTCTTACAGGCAATGGGATCAGGATTACAACTCGTGAGCATATTTTGGTTCTATAAGATCTTCAAGATGATGAAATATAAACTTTCTAAGAAGCCAACATCGAACAAGAAATCTACTAAGTCAGAGAAATATCAAAATTGATTCAGTCAGATTGTTTTAGTTTCTTATTTTGATTTATATTCGTTTACTTATTGTCCTTAAATGATTTGAATATAAAGTTTCAAACAGAAACATTTCACAACCTCTAGAGAATACTAATAACTTTTAGATGATTGATTTAAACTTTTTCTATCTATTATAATAAAACCTAAATGTCAACCCCGAGCTTAACAACCCCGAGTGTATATATGTGTTCTTAATTAATTAAGCTGGACTTGAATAATTTTTTCTTGGTTAAGGAACACTAACATGATGAGTTTTGGTCCATGTGCAAATCAAGCTGAACACTCATGTATTGCTTCTAAGAGGGAGAATACATACGTATAACGAAAGGTAGAGAGGGCTTGTACGTGAAATAAAAGGTAGACAGGGCTTGTTCATTTCATCTGACGAACGAGAGAAACATAATCACTTGTTCAAAGGATCGTGAAGCAGAAACAAGTTTCTTCTTAGATAGAGATTCCAAAGACAAGACTAAAAGCACTATACTGAGTCCTTCGAATCGTTTTGATCCCACTGCGAAATATTCAGGTATATTTATTATGTGTTAACTTATAGATTTAATTCGTGATATATACATGAATTCTTAAAATTATATTCGTAGTTATTATTTAAAAATTACTGGAAAAACACTAAATCTATCAATGTTGGAGTTAATTAGAAGCCATAAATTGGTTTTTGATAATCAAAAGAAGAAATCATCCGAGAGCAAGTTACCAAGTCTCGAAGAGCAAATGAAAAATGCTTGTTTATACATTTATTTAATTTTCCAATCCAATTTATTTATTTTTTTGTCTCAAGTTTGGTATTTATTGAATAAAAAGTTGTTGGCGTAAGCCATACAAAGGTAATAGAGTCACCACATCAGTAGATAGGTAACAAACAATAGAAAAAACCCTAGCTCGCAGCCTCTAAATCTATTAGATTTCGTAACCAAAGCGGACCCATGCGATAGCGATATACGATTAGTACCGTTGTTCCCTTGTAACACTTGTAGCAATATTCGTGACAATCTTATTTGCTGCAAAGTCAACATTAGCAATTGATGAGCCAGGCATAGACCGTAAACATGAATCTACTTTATTAAACATTGTGCGGGTTGAAGGAAATTGCGATGGGTGACGCAGAGCATCCATAAGAAAATTATCAGATATCTCAAAAACTACATTTTGGAGACATCTCAATCCAATTTATTTGAATTGAAAATCACTTTAATTCTGCATGGATAATAGTTTTTGGAAGGAAGAGATCATATGGAGGAAGAACGCATAAGAGTGGTCAAGATCATTGTTTTTGGAGTAATCTCATGGAGTTTGGCATTCATTCTCACCAGAAGAATCTTCTCAAAATACTTCTTTGGGCTTTGAGTTTAGCAATCGTATCCTCTCCACACTTCACGCCATAATTGCTTTCACTCTAGCAACTCTTTCGGTTCAAGATTGGTCTTGTCCTGTATGTCCTCGTGCTTCCAAACCATCGCTTTAACAGGTTCCTTACCTCTCTCAACCATTAATCTCTTCGTTTTACAAAAAGTTATTAAAATTCCATGACAATATCCCGACAAAAATTACGATTAAATTTTAATTACTTGAACTTTTTAATGTCTAATTTGCTATTCCAATGAATGTAAATCTAACTCGTCTGGTACATATATATACATGTTGATTATAAACAAACCGCTATGCAAACAAACAGATGGATACAAAGGCGTTTTCATTATCGTACATGATCTACGATCTCATATGTTGCCAACTCGATCAAGTCTTCAGCATTGATAACGCAATTCATCATTTTGTTACCATTTTTGCTTTTGTAGCTGGTATTGCCCACCAAAGGGTATGTTATTATCCTTGTTCTTTTTTTTTTCTCCTAATAGTAAGTACTAGATTAAACTAAATGAGATGCTTATTAATTTTTTGCTATCATTTGTTGTAAAATTAAACTTGGAAGTCCGGATCTGAGATCGTGCTTAACCTGTGGATATCAGAAATATCAAGTCCCTTTTTCATCTCAGGTTGATTCTCAAAGAGATTGGATACAAGGACACTAACCTAAATCTAGCAGTTGATGTAAGTGTGTATATATATTTGTAACCATTTTTATTGTGTCTTATGTTAAATAATTCTAACAATTTCTGAAATAATAATTTTTTCTTATAGAAAAATAGAAGATAAGATGCAAAATCGCTCATCCGTGAATTTATTTTCCACTAAAAATTCTTTCACTTTCACTCCTTCGATAAAAATAGTTACATTTAAAATTGATTTTTAAAAATTGACGAATGAGTTATTGGATGGATACATTAATCTTATAGACTAGTCAATCTGATATTCAACGCATTTTTGAATTAAGTTAGATAACTAGCATCACTATTTTTTGCCCTTCTAATAACAAGGTATCATATAAACATCAATTTTATTTTATTTGTATGAAGCCCTCTAATATTAATTAATTGAGTAGATGTGTTTTGCCCTCATCTTCACATTGGCAAGAATAGTTAATTTGTGGACCTTTTCTTGTGTACGCCGTTCTATCAGCTAATAATCCCATCTTAATTAAGGTATTTTCTTCTCCAACTATCAATATATCTAAATATCTTTTTATATATCTTTCATTTTGATCTTCTGCATACTTTTGTTGATATTGTCAATCATTTCATATATTTATATATTATTACTCTCCAAATTGGAGCTTTTATCAACTGTATATATGATCATTATGTCAAACATAAATGTATATTAATTGGGGGTCTTTAGTTAGAATATGCTATGCTAATCTACTGATTTATACACTTACAGGCGATGGGGTCAGGATTACAACTTGTGAGCATATTTTGGTTCTATCAAATCTTCCAGATGATGAAATATAAACTTTCTAAGAAGCCAACGTCG
>OVAP01004164.1:0-15090 GCA_900406295.1 Aurinia saxatilis | reverse complement strand
CGTGTCTGTACACTTGCAGTCAGAAATACAAGGGTAAAACTATGTGTATCATACACCACTTAGAGTAAGAGATTCGGAACTTGATAGTGAAAGCTTTACTATTTATAGTTTAGTAGGATTTGATTTCTTGAACTTAATGCCTAGATTAATTGGTTGATCAGCCCATAGGTTCTCTTTCTGAAAGGATATATGTTAAAGTTAACTCGGATACCAATTGAACTAGACTAGCTAAGCCTGGCCATAAGGATATTTAGTTATTAATGATTTCAATTATACAGCCTAAACTAGGATTTACATAATTACTACCCTGAATAATTCAAACTGTGATACTCTGATGCATTACCTGACTTTTAATGCCTTTTAATATTGAATTCTCTCACGATTATTTTCTTTTAGTCATTTCAGGCATTGATCTGTTGACCGCATAATCTACCATCGACCGAAAGGTGTTTCAAACGATCGATCAGTTCATACGACCGATCGATCGTTACCAAAACCCATTTCATTTTGCTGCTTAGCTCGAGTAAAGTTGGACATGCTACTGTGTACAGTCTGCTCTCTGTGGATACGATCCTTAAGTACTACTGCGAGACCTTTGCGCTTGCAGTAAATATTTTGGGCGAAAACTAATCTCCATCAAGTTTTTTGGCGCCGTTGCCGGGGAGCAACAGTGACCACTAGCATAACAATCAAACTCCAACCTAAGCTTATTTCTTTTCTTAATTTCTCTTCCATTTTGTTTTAATTATTTTTAGTTTTTAATTGTCTTTTGTTTCAGTTAATTCCAATGAAAAAGAAAAAGAAAAAAATGATGGATGAATCAATTTCCATTGCTGATCTTCGAAACCTCTACAAAGATGGATCTTCACCGATCCTTGGGGATGTGATTATCTATCTATGGAACCAAGAGGTGGAGGAGGGGCTTAAAAAATTATGGAGAAGAATCATCTAGGTTTGAAAAGCTTGATCTTGAATTCAGGAGTATCTTTGATGTTCGATCCAAAAAGCCACATTTTTCTGATTCCAGCCTTGAAGAAAAGCAAGAAAGGGAATCAATGGACAATGGAAGACATCCACGAGATTCGTCATGATGACATAGTCGAAGAAAACTTTCAAGGTAAGCTTCATTTGGAATCATGTACTAATGAAGATTTATCTTGTGAGTACTGTTAATAGGCTTGGAAGGTTGTTTTGCTCTCAACTACAACACATCAAAAACTCAAACGAATGAAGGAAATGTCTCATTCTATCGACCTGAGATGTCAACCGATCGAATGGAGAACAACGAAGAACAATTTGAAGATATCAAAAATTCTTCTAGTTTGGAAACCACAGACGAGAGGTATCCCCCTTTCAATTGTGATATTAAACCTAACATTGTGAGTTTCTCTTGTAGTAAAAACAGCAATGATTCCGAACTCGAAGAATCGAAACTGGAGCCTAAAGAAGAGCTTCATGACCATCTCAGTAAACTTCGAGATGCTTTCAATGGAGGAATATATGATGATTCACCTATTGATATCTACGATGGAGATCTTGATTTCATCAAAAACAGGGAGCATACTCATATCCAAGTCACTGAACATGAAGATTCATTAGAAATAATCGACGAAAAAACAGGTACTCTCTTACAAAACAACTTGTTTTTATTCTAACAAAGAAATCTCTTCTAGTTGATTTGGCCTAGGTATTGAAACTGATCACGATCCATGTGGGTGTGAAGATGAAAGCCATAAGGTGTTTCACAAAGCAAGACATAAAAAATCAAAGATGGAACTTGAGCTTAAACAACACGACCCATGTGATGAAAATGAACCCATCAAAAATTTTAATGGAGATCCCCACATTACAGGTTATGAAGTTAATTTTTCTCCTGAAAATTCATTTAAAAGTGGCACTGCTTTTATATTTTTGACAAATGCTTTTGAATATAATGAGAATTTAAATGTCAAAGATAATTTCAAGATGCATACCATGTTTACTTTAACTCTCTTTGCAGAAACTTTTGTCCATTTTCTATGGGCAGCTGTGTATTTTTCAGCATGCTTGGATTTTTGCACAAACAGAAGAATAATTAGAGGTGCATTGGCTCAACCTTTCGATTCTTTCGATTAACATGGTGTCAAGATGTCGAGCTAACCGACATTAAAAAAAGGGCTGAGTGGGAGGCAACCCACTGGTATGTCTTAGATTAAGTTTACTTTTAATGCATTTGTTCGTGTGTTAGGAAATAGGATTCAAGGATTCAATCACGAGGATGAAGAATTGATCGATCGCCTTAAATAGCAATCGATCGATCGTCTGCAGTTCACAAGCTCCATTTTACTTTTTACATGGAAAACCAAAGGCCACTGATTCGAATCAACTGGTGATCCAGGAGAATGATGCGTGCTTCAACACTAATCGAGAGAGAGTGAAAAATCAGGAGTATCACGCTGTGATTCGATCGACTGATGGCTGCATCGATCGATGAAGACTCAGAGAGATGAATACTTCCTCATTTCAACACGGCAGATGATGATATACTGATGTCATCCGGTACAAATCTTCTCTGATTCCTGTAAATTCCTTTCAATTTCAATAAGACAAAGAAGGTCACTCGATACACTTGAGGACAACAAGGTAACCATTTTCCATCTCTATTTCAATCCATTTCAATTCTCATTTTGTTCTCACAGCTTGTCAACATCGGGGACAATGTAATTCAAGTCTGGGGGGGGGGTATTCCTCATTATCTAACTCGTTTGTTTCTTTTGACGTACTTTACACCCATTCTAAAAAAAAATATCGAGTCAAAAGCATTTTATTGAGTCAATCCAGGTCTGGAACAAGGACCTTACTCACAACTGGAACAGCGGCCTAGTGACCATTTTTACAAGACTGCCATGAGGCACTTATTTCAGAAACCCCATACTCAAGCTTCCCCAGCACATCTTGGTTTGCACGTACTTTAATAACACTGATTCTGACTCTATTTTATTTGGACCTAAACCGGAATATAAATCTTTCTTGCTGGAGGTATTAGCCTAGGGAAAACAAATCCATTTAGGACTTCTTATCCACTTTACTACTCTCTTATCGATCCTAAATGGTCAACTTATTTTAAGTTGCTACCACACCCATAAACCTAACCTCTTTTCAAACCCCATGCAGTCTCTTTTTCTTTCTTGTCTTATATGCAGTATGTGTAAAACGGTCGGAGAGATGAGACCAACGCATTTTTTCAATCACTCGTGAAGACTGGCAAAAAAGCATGCTACTCTCTTAATACATGCATGGAGATTCAAAGAGAAGGTTTCATGGCTTATTTCCCTGGTAACATTTCATCAAACTCAAGGTAAAATTCGTGCCTTGCTCTTTATGGTGAAAGCTTCATTAAAAAACAAAAAAAAACTTTATGATCCATACTTGTAGAAAAAAGGCCAAGAAAATCAGGGATCAATATGAAGAAAGGTGGACGTCTAAAGGAGTCCGGAGATGTTCAAGAAGACTTTAGATTCCTTTGAAGAATCTAAGTCTGGGGGAGGAACAAGCCGAGCTAAGGAGAGAGTGATTGGGAAACTGTGCCATCAAGCGGTCCGATCTCTCTTGCTTTTCTGCAAACATATCGCATTTCTCTTGAGTACGATAAACCCTAAACACACTAGCCTCACCTAGCCTGTTTTACCTAGCTGATATTTTCCAGTAAGAAAGTTCACGCAAAACTAAATGAATGTAGAGTCAGAATTTCGGTACCTCTAGGGTATTGCAGGTTGAGATTCCTGTTGGAGAGAGTTGTGGTGGGAGTATGAGACGAGAACTTTTGGCAGGATTGTCGAGATGACCATCACGAAGCTGCACCTCTAAGTTGTGATACAAGTAAGCGAGTTCCTAACTTTTCAAACTTATTTCCCTTCTTAGCATGTGTTTGTTCGAGGGCGAACAAAGCTAAGTCTGGGGAATTTGATAGTGATGATATTTTGCCGCTTTTCGATATGATTTTCGGTGTTTTTATCACAGAAACTATTTGATTTGAAATATAAACTACTGGATTTCACATTTTTCTGTTTGCAAAGTGTTTTTGTGAAAACAATGCATTTTAGGTTGCAAATGGGCATTTTCTACCAAGTCCAACAAGTCAACATCAGAAGTCCAGGCCCGGATGAGGGAGATGTTCATTTTGGAATGAAGTGAGGAGTTAGGACAATCAAGCCACGTGAGTTAGCTTTCACATGCGCTTAGAATCGTGTCATTATTCCTCAGGAGTAAGAAGTTAAGCCCAAATTATTGAAGGAGTATCCAGAAGCCCACAAGACATGAAGGCCCAATCAATCAGACCAGAGGCCCACCGATCAATCGAAGCCCAATAATTCAAGGAAGCTTTGAGAACGAGTTCAGATATATACAGTTGCATTCGGGGAGATATCAATATATGTTGAAGATAATCATAAAAGATACAGAATATTCAGAAAATGCATTTCTGGATTTGACCGATCGATTGCAATAACGGCGACCGATCGATTCAAAGAGGATAATCACAAATATTTGGATTCCTATCCAAATATTCCTCCTGATTCTTCTCAACCCTCTACTCGACCCTCTCCCCTATAAATACAGAAGACTGAAGTCTGAGAGAAACATCAGAAATCTCTCTAAAGCTTCCAGGCGTCCAGGCGTCCAGGCTAATAGTTTACCAGTTTTTATCAGTTTCTTTGTTTCATTTGTTTTGATCATTGCTTCAAGGAAGAAGTCTGTAATCTCTGCATTTCCAGTAATCTCTGCATTTCCAGAGAAGTTATTATGAACCCTTTTTAATACAAGCAATTTTCATTATATTTATGTCTACTTTTGCTTTGTATGAGTAGTCTTTTAGTTAGTAATAGGGTTTTGCTAGGAGGAATCATGGTTTGATAGATTCGCAATAGGATTATATAATGAGTAGTTTATAGGCTTACTTTCATATCAGGACTTAATATAAATCATATGATAAATCTCCTACTAATACACCACTTAGAGTAAGAGATCTAGAACTTGATAATGAAAGCTTTACTATTTATAGTTTAGTAGGATTTGATTTCTTGAACTTAATGCCTAGATTAGTTAGTTGATCAGCTCATAGTTTCTCTTTCTGAAAGGATATATGTTAGAGTTAACTCGGATACCAATTGAACTAGACTAGCTAAGCATGACCATAAGGATAGTTAGTTATTTGTGATTTCAAATATATAGCCTAAACTAAGATTTACATAATTACTACCATGAATAATTCAAACCGTGATCCTCTGATGCCTTACCTGACTTCATAACGCCTTTCAATATTGAATTTTCTCACGATTATTTTATTTTAGTCATTTCAGGCATTGATCGATCGACCGCATAATATTCCATCGACTGAAAGGTGTTTCAAACGATCGATCAGTTCATACGACTGATCTATCGTTACCAAAACCCATTTCATTTTGCTTCTTAGCTCGAGTGAAGTTGGACGTGCTACTGTGTACACTCTGCTCTATGTGGATATGATCCCTACGTACTACTGCGAGACATGTGCGCTTGCAGGAAATATTTTGGTCAAAACCTAATCCCCATCATAACATACAACTTATCAATACACCAGGCAAGAATGTCACATTCTGCATGCTCAAGTATTGGAACCTTGCCAAGGAAAATGGTAATATTCTCTTTTTTCTCATTTTACTTATGTTTATGATACTTACTAAGTCTTTTGTAAATCATAGTTGAGTTCTATGTTTATGGTGAGAATAACTTCTCGGAGCTCTTATTTGATTTTGACACGGAGGAAGTTTGACTGTTGCAAATGAAGTAAGTTTGTTCTTCTGTTAATAGTAGTGAATGTAGAATATGATACATCCTGATATTAATATCTTGGGTATTTGTTTTGTTTCATTAGGAACGACTTGTTTCCTATCATTGACAAAATTGAAGATGCATACCAAGGTGCTTGGTTTTGAAGGAAAGACAAAGACTATATTTTCTTAGTTTCTCTTTCGGTTTAAGGAAAGACTCATTAAAAACTTATTATTATTGTGTCCATTTTTCTTAACTTAAAATTTATTATTATCTTTAGTATTAACCTAGACAATTAGTATCTGCAACATGAATTATGAATTAAAAAAAATAATGTCTATAAACAACTGCAACATGATTTATGAATGAATAAAAGTAATGTTAATAAATAATGAAAAAATCATTTTAATGTTTACACACATATTATATGGGAATTTCAAGTACGCATATACATATAAGTACTCTTGGAATAAAACACCTTCAACAAGTATGACAAATTACTTATTCTTGACCTTAATATGAAAAAATATTTCTAAAAGATTGTACATAGAAAGGTTATCTGCTTATCACATTCTTTAGACATATTTAACAACATAATATCATAAGTACAACTAGTAAATAATATTATAACATTGGTATAAGTAGGAATTAGTGGAAAACCGCAAAAGTACAACTGTTAGTTTTTCCGAACAACCAAAAAACAAGGTACAACTACGTACCGGATTCCCTCCAAAATCGGGTATCCACACGGAAAATTTCGAAATTCCCTCCAAAACACTGAACAATTTTTTTTTTGCCCCTCTCCCCAAAAAAACGAATCATTTCTTCCCCTTTCCTTAGTACATCCGATTCTCTTCTCAATTCTCTCCACATTATTCCGTCAACAAGATCAAGATCGGATAAAGGTTTTTCAGTTTCGTTTTTCGGCTTCAATTTGTTTCGGGATACATTTCTCTCGGGTTCAATTTGTGTTGGGTTTAATTTGTTTCGGGTTCAAGTGTCACATGTTTTTGGATCATCAAGTTTATTGTTGTCGTAGAAGATTCTCTTGCTGATTCACTAGCTAAATCAGGACCAAAGGGTTCTACGGAGCTCTAATTTAAATAAAATTTGGTCTCAACAAAAAACACATAAACAGAGTACTCAAAATACAGACCAAATACACAAACACAAAGTATAAACAAATACACACAAAGTGTAAACGGACATGGGTTCTATTTGTCGGTCCGTTGCCTCATGTTACGCTTCTCGAACGGTTGCTTAACTGGGTCCTGGTTAACTACCCATGATTGCCTTCTTCTCTTGTATTGTTTCCTCATTACTTCCTTCTTTCTCGGGACATCACCATCACCAGAACCACTGGCTTCTTCTTCGACCTCTCCAGGCTCCTCTTTGTCTTGCACCTTTTCGGGATCCTTCTCAGGATCCTCCACAACAACAGTATCCTTGTCTGTTGCAGCTGCAGTGAGGAGATCAACATCAGTGATATGATTCACTCTAGAGGTTTTTGCTTCTTTAACAAATAGCTCCAAAGCTTTCAATCTCACATCCAAGGATTTAAGCTTCTCATTGATGTCCTTGAATCAGCGTTCGATCAATTCTTGCAGAACTTTCAGTTCATCGTCAACATCAATAGAAATACTTGCTCCTTCATCACTCGTCTGAGAAGACTCCCCAAAAACCTTCCCTCGGGCCCCTACGTCTTCCTTGAAAATTTGTTCAAAGTATAATGGCTGGTTTTCAACAAGAAGACGATGATTCCAACCATCAACAACCTCGTCAACATCATCGTCCTCTTCCACCATATCAGCAACTCGATGTTCCTCATACGTTGTTGGTAATAAGATATTCTCGATAACCTTTGTTTCACCAAGTTCTTCATAAATTTCTTTGATAGGGAATCCTCTCATGGCCCCTGCCTTAAACTTACTCTTGCACATCCTTGGGCAACTTTTATCTGTATCACCCACCTCTTCTCGGAACGCCTTCCACAAACTTGGGATTGCTTCAAATACTAGAAGCTACATTCAATAAAGAGAATTATCAACAAATGCAACTATACAATACAAATTTATTCAATCACATACCTCCATCGGAATTCTGAAAGAAGGCAAATTAGCATCCTTCTTGGCAACTCCTCCTTTAAAGAGAGTAAACATCCTCTCAAATTCATTGAGATTGTGAAAGAAAGTGAATCTACCCCAAGGGAAGGTTCTACACTCCTAGAGATTGGTAATTACCCTCTTAAAAAATGGGTCAATATGGGTTGCCTCACCCCCTCGCTTCTTGCTTCCTTTGATAATCGAGGTTAGGAAATACAAAACCGCCATCTTCAACCTATCAGTTGTGTGAGTCTTCATCGAGAAAAACTTCTCCTCCACCATCTCTTGTGTCACCTTATTATCCTTAACCTCTTTGAAATGCTTATGCGCAAACTTCAAATCCCTAATCTCTTTGTAATTATCCGGGTAAGGGCATCCTCTCTCAAGGAGTATCGGATTGTACCCCATCTACAACAAACCACAACTCCTTCTTCTTTTCTATGCGAGCCATGCGGAGAAGAAGCATCCACATTCCCATAGACTTGTGATTTCGATCCTTGTGCATGTGAAAAAGTGCCTGAATTGTGGGTGTTTGTAGAACCACTCCTTCTCAACATTATTTAGCCTTTTCTCAATTTCTTCCACCACATTTGCTACATAGCATCTCGTTGCGATCTTTATGGTCTTTGGGTGCTCAGTTTTGTTCAGATGAAACCCCAAAGGTGGCTTTATTGCCCTACCCGTTTCTGTCTCATCATCCTAATTCAATTCGAGTTATAGCTCACAATCGAGCTATTCACAATCACAATTCAGTTATACAGAGTAATACTACTTTTTTTACCGTTTGCTTTTTAGATGATTCACTGTCATTTTATGCTCCAGGACTCTCTTTCGGGTGGAGGAGTCTCTTCTCCTTGAGGAGGATCCACGGGTGGTTGCCTTCTCGCTTCTTGCATGGTGCGAGCCATGGTGGTTGGGATGGGAATTTGATTCACGGTGAGGGATGTACAAAACTTAAATTCGAAAATTAAGCTGGAACGGGATGGAATTCAAGCGAGAGGGAGGGAAGAGGGAATTACGGACTCAGTAATTACAGAGAGAGAGAGAGTAATCAGATTTGGGGATAAATTTAGGGTAAAATTGGGGATTTTTGTGTTTCAAATTCAGCTTGGGTCGGTTTCGGTAATCTGATTTTCGGTATGGTTTTTGCTATCCAAAATTTAACCGCAAGTCACTCCACTGGATCCGGGTTTGGTTGCCGATTTGGGCGGGTTCTTCTGGTTGGATCCTGTAATTATATCGAAGTCTCTATTTTCTTGTAACCAACCACATTTTTACGGAAAAAGAAAGATTTATTTATTTTTTTAATTAGAGAAGTAAATGGGGGAGAGAATTGTTTCCTCTTCTTCGATGATACCCTTCTGCCGCTGCCTCTAGTCCTCTTCTTTATTGATCCAGTTGCTTCTCTAGTGCTACTCGGCCATGATCGGCATTTGTCTCGATCTCTCACATTTACCATGTGTTACAACGTCTGGTTGCTCTATTATTGATTTTTAGCAACAAGTTTTGTCTTAGGTTTTTGCTTGGGGTTCATGGTCTACTACCACATTCACACGCAACCTATAATACTACTGTTGTTTGATAAACCGTCGTTACACTCGTGAAGAAAACGGAACAGGTGTGACGATGTCCAACAGTTGGCCGCTTCCTCCCCTATGATTTCTCCTTATGGAAACAAATCAAATAAACAGCTTTCATAGAAACAAATCAAATATACAGTTCACTTTATTTTTGATCCGGAGTTGGTCAGCGCAGCTTCAAGTGTTACATTGGAATATTATTTTATATCTTAAATCTCTACCATTGAACCGTTTCTTTGCCAGCGATTGTTTCCTTGATTCGTTTGTTACCTAACTATTGATTTGGTGACTCTTTAAAATCTTGTTTAAGCCATCTCCATTCTATTGAATAAAAATATTGTGACAACAAAAAGAGAGAAGTATATAGGCATTGATCCGTCGAGAGTCACACAACACTAGTGTATCTCTTCTAGAATGGACAGAATCAGCGATCTACCAAATGAGATTATTGCCCACATTTTGTCTTTCCTCCCCACAGATGAAGCTTCTTCAACTTCACTTCTCTCGAAGAGATGGCGGAATCTGTTTGCACTCTCCCCAAATCTCCAATTCTCAAATGACGTATGGAGTCCCCCACAAAGTTTCATCGGTTTCGTGGATCGAGTGTTGGCTGTCTCGGGCGACTCCGCCATAAGGAGTTTCACTCTCAACGATCGAGCTACTGATTCTGAGTGGTCAGATTATACCAACCGTTGGATACGTGATGTCCTCCGCCGTGGTACTGTCTTGGATCTTGTTCTTGATACAGAAATTGAATATCCACTGCTTTTTGAGGTATTCGCTTGCAAGACACTTGTTAGCTTGAAACTGACTGATGTTACAATTCCTATTCTTCCCGAGGATGCTTCTCTTCCAGCGCTTAAGTCTCTCCATCTCTGTTTTGTTGGTTTTGATCATCTCGGTGCTTTTGAAATGTTTATTTCGGCTTGCCCTTTACTTGAGGCGTTGAGCTGTGATCAGATTCTCGAATGGTCTTTCATCAACTCCGCTCTCACCCTTAAGAGACTTACCTTGACATTTTTTCACAATCCTTCCGAGAGCAACAGTCAGTTCGGGAGCTTGAGTTTTGATTACCCCAATCTTGTCTATTTGAACCACTCCGGTTTCATTCAGCGTCAGTATCCAGTCGTTAATCTTGGCTCCTTGGTTGAAGCTACCATCAGGCTTAGAGACGGAAATCACGGTAATACCGATCCATCTGATCTTCTCATGGGATTAAGAAATGTCAAGATCCTCAACTTAGCAGAACCCGAAACTTTGAGGGTAAAATAACAATATGAAGATGTTTCTTTAAATGCCTGCAACTAATTCAGTTTATTTTGTTGCAGTTGTTTGGGATCTTCCCTGAAGCAGTGCCTGTGTTTGAAAAACTGTCTCATTTATCTATTACATTCGACGGTGAATATTGTTCATCTGTCTCCGCTCTCTCGTTTCTACTGAAGAAAACTCCAAATATACAGACTCTCGTTATCCATGTATCATCCAAACCCCCAAAAGATTGCTGGACAAACACAAATTACTTACAATTTCTAATCAGCCTTCGCCTTGTTTCAGGGTTCCTTGTTAAAGGATTGTGAATGCTTCTTGGAAAGTTCGTGTCTGTTGTCATGTCCTTTGAAGGTCCTGGAATTAACAGAGTACTTTGGGAGTATCAAAGAGCTGGAGCAAATGAAGCTCTTCTTGGAGAAATTGCCATGTCTTGAACTCGTTAAAGTTTGTGCTTCCTCAGAAGATGAGGAGGAAAAGGTGAGACTCACCAAGGATTTTATAATGCTCCCTAGAGCTTCTTCCAAATGCAAGTTCCAAGTCGAGTTTTCTTGAAGGCCATCGTTTTGGCCTAAGTCTGTGAACATGAGTCTAGTTTCTGTTGAAACATGAATTTACCTTATGTTGGAACATATGCCTGAAAGCGTATCTATATATAAAAGTTTGTGAAAGAGTCCATCCCCTCATTTTTTATATTATCTCATTCTCTCTTCTGCTCAGATGAGTATGTTTAATAGACCATTGAAAAATCAGACGCTTGCTTATTTCTCTTATTTGTATCAAGACTTTCACTTCTCTCCATTAGATGTCGAGATATGGTTGCATTCTCACGCCAAAATTCCAAATTTCAAATGACAAATTCAGTCACCCACAAAATTTCAACAATATTGAGTTCTACTACACTTTCTGTTGAAACATGAATCTACCACACCTTCTGATGAATCATATTGAGCCATCATGGCGTGGTATATTTGATTCAGGTTTATGTTGCTATTATTTCTGTAAAACTGCAAAGTCTGAACTTTGACTGTAGCAAGATCAAAATTAAAACTAAACTATACAAGGAAAAAGGTAACATATCTACTACTGCTTACGAAGAGCACTTCAGTAAATTTGAAACACACAAAACAAAAACGGTAAAGGTAAAAAACTATCACGAACCCATTAAATGGGTAAAAGAGTAGAAGTGAGTTTGAGACTAAACACACACAAAACATCAACATACCGTTGAAACATCAGACACAATACTTTTCTTCTTCTTCATTCTCTCTTCTCCACAATCACTAATAGTCTCTTTCAAGTGCAAAACAGTGTTCCAGCAGCTTCATTATGCCTACTCAAATCAAAATGAAAGTTTTCGATCAATATTCATGAACCATATATGACGAGTTTGTATATGGAAATGAATAGGGCAACGATTTCTGTTGATTGATGGGTTTTTTCAGCTAAGATCATAAGCTTAGATGATTCATCTGTGATACCCAGATACAAACCTCAGGCTGCAAGAGCTTAATGGCTCAACAAAGTGAGCTCTATACGACTATACCTCAATACCGAAGATCTGACCAGATGAGGATGCAATCTAAAACCCTTAAGGATATTATCTAAGGGCATGTGCATCTAACTGGGGGTAGTCAGCTATTTACCTTGCTAGCAATGTTGTTAGAGAGCCAATCAAGACCTTCATAGAGACCTTCCCCAGATGTAGCACAGGTGCTTTGAATGTACCTGATAAAGGCAAAAAAAACCCAGAAATTACATTTAAGACGCTGTGTGATTAGTCTAATCACATTTAAAGACGAAATTCCAGAGAGAAGATAACATTACCAGTGGCGTTGGCGGAGAGAGTGAAGGCCAAGCTTGTCGGTTATTTCGGCCGCATTCATTGCGTTGGGAAGATCTTGTTTGTTTGCAAACACAAGAAGGACAGCATCCCTCAGTTCATCCTGCAAACAGTGTTTAAATCAGATTAAGGAAAGGTTTTTCCTGTCTTACAGTCATACAAGACAAAACCAGAAAGAAAGCTAACCTCATTCAACATGCGATGTAACTCATCCCTTGCCTCCACAACTCGGTCCCTGTCATTGCTATCAACCACGAATATAAGACCTTGTGTATTCTGGAAGTAGTGCCTCCACAGGGGACGAATCTGTTTTTTCAACATTTTAAATGTCAGATCACAGAAAAGGGAAGAAGTCAAATGCTCATAGACACTGGATGCTAAAATCAAACCTCGTGACTGAAGGAATTTTACTATTCAAAATGTGTTTGCATTATAAATATAACCAGGTAACAGAAATATCGGCACTAGTCATTCCAAAAATTTATGACATACGAGCAGCTTGAAAACTCAAGATGCATATATGAAAGTATATACTATGATCAAGGCAAGACTTAGAATGTATACCTTGTCCTGACCCCCCACATCCCAAACAGTGAAGCTGATGTTCTTGTACTCAACAGTCTCCACATTGAATCCTAGAAACAAAAACCTCTTCTCACATAAACTCGAGAACCAAAATCTTCAACTTACAGAAAACGAGAGCAAGCAGGAGTAGGATCACATAAAATTCACAGAAACATACAAGTAAGAAGCAAAATCTGACCAGAGGAGTCCTTATAAACTTACCGATGGTCGGGATGGTAGTTACGATTTCGCCAAGCTTCAGCTTGTACAAGATAGTGGTCTTACCAGCAGCATCGAGACCTACCATCAGAATCCTCATTTCTTTCTTGGCAAAAAGCCGGCTGAACAACTTGGAGAAGTTAAGCCCCATTTTTCCTTTTAGCTAGCTACTAGATCCAAAAGCAAACCACAAATCAAAAATCAAACCACAGTACAATAACGAAAAGCTCCATTAAATCTAACTAACACTGATAAAACACGATCAGATCCAAACAATTTCAACACAAAAATCCCAAACCAACCATTTCATATAGATTGAAACAATATCGATAATCAGATCCTTGAGTGATGAAAATTCCAGAATGACCAGTCATTCGAAATTCAATGGATCTTACTTGCACAATGATAAATACAAATGACACAGAATACAGTGGACGAATAACGAACAAAAGAAGAACCTATCGATGGAGATCAAGATCACTATACCAGAGATTCTGAGAAGAGATGATAGAGAATTTTAAAAGGAGGATTGGCATGAGAGTTTACTACCTTTCGAAGGAGCTGCAAAGAAAGATCTATCGTAGAGTAAGCCGCGACTTTCGACGAGAAAATGTCTCCACCTCTCTCTTTCTTTTTCCTCTTTTCCACAGAAAGGATCTAATAATAGAATATTTATCAATGTGGGACAATGATTGCTGTTATATTGAACTATTACTCCAGTAAATTTACATAATTAAAAAGTATACCATACCACCATTTTTATTATATAATTTCAGCCCTAAAACAAAACCATATTTCAGATTTCAGGTCTTTATTTGCAGTTCTTAGAGTAGTTTTTAGATTTTGGTTTTGGTTTTTGATATCTTTTAATTTTCATGTAAATTTTGAGTTTTCTCAAAAATTTGAATGATGTCCTTTTTTAGTTAATCGGAAGATCAAAATGAATATTTATTAGTTTGTATAGTTTTAAATTATTATAAAGAAAAACACGATCCAAAATTATTTGAACACTATTTTAAAAAGTACAAATTCTTTTCATTCATTTTCTCTTTTTAGTTCATCCCATTTTATTAAAATAAATTTGAACAAAAGTTAGATACTTAAGAAATGTTAACGATACAAAAATTTAGTGAAATGTGTTAGTATTGTTGTTGTCGAGAACTTAATACACATGATATATATAATGTTGACCACAATTTTTATTTTGTTTGGTTAAATTTGACCACAAATTATATGACATTTCTAATTATAGCCGCAAGAAAAAATGAGTCGGGAGATTAAAAACAAAGAGTAAAAGTGTTGTTGACTTTGTGAGATAACAGGAAGAAGAACAGCAGAGAAGAATGGAAGAATGAAACTTATTATTAAAACAGAGAACAGCAACATCTTTTATAGGATCGAACAATTACAATACCAAGAAACAAAAATCTTAGCAACTCATTACTTCTCTTGGTAAAGACAAGAATTGATTGTTCAAAGGGACACAAGGAGTTTTCTTGACCAAGGACTTTGACCGACATTGTTGAAGATGCATATCCTCTTCTTCCTGCAACACCTCATGAGTTGGGCTTTGCATAACATTGACGAGGCCCAGTTCATATCCACAGCCCACTAGAGCTGTATAACTCTCAGCCCCCGCAAACTTGTGATGGGAAGAGTCCCAACACCAAGTTTGGCGCGCAGCAGAGTAAACGGACGACGGGGAAGAGATTTTGTAAAAATATCAGCC
>OVAP01004163.1:0-15090 GCA_900406295.1 Aurinia saxatilis | reverse complement strand
ATTACACTTTCGTTTAATAGGAGTTCCTATGATCATAAACTAGGAAATCAAGTTAGTCTAAGCCTTAAGGCACCACAAGGAGGAAGCTATTCTACNCGTTTAATAGGAGTTCCTATGATCATAAACTAGGAAATCAAGTTAGTCTAAGCCTTAAGGCACCACAAGGAGGAAGCTATTCTACTGACTAACCTATTTTCATCCAGCTAATAGCCTATCTAACCATGATTCCCCTAAATTTAACTACTAAACTACTCACACATCATTAACACAAAGTAAACAAAGAGACATGAATCAAAACTCAATAACTGAATACTACTTCAATATAAAAACGAAAAACGAAAATAAAGAACTACAAGGGTTTAAGAGCACTTCTCAACAGTATTAAGTGAATGAAATGACAAGAAGTTGCAAGCCCTTCAAGGAAATCTCAATAACAATGAAGCAAAATGAAACCAAAGTATTTTAGATCTAAGAAATGAAAGGAAAAACGTCTTCTAGGGTTTCTGGGGCTCAGACCGTTTATATAGGGGAGAAAAAACGTGTGTAATCTCTTCAGATAAGGCAAGAATTGATTTGATTCATCTTTCCAAAAATGGTGCTCGCGGGCAACGGATGTTGAGTGATCACCCTCTCAACCCTCTATTTATTGAATTTCTAGATTCCCTGCTACGCAGTTGCGTTGAATTTGCTACGCACTTACGACGGATTTGCGACTCAAACCAATTTATACCACAAAATTAAAACGATTCTCTACCAACTTACCGGTATACATAACATTCCAAGAAAATGCCCCAAAAATTTTCTATGCACTTGTGATGGCATGTCGGTTCCTCGCAAATGAGTCAAATGGTCTTTTCCACGCAAACTCGTTGCAAATTTGCGGCAATATTGCGACGAATTCTGAGTTTTCGGCAAATCCCTTGCAAATTCCATGCAAGTTTGCGACGCGGTTGCCTCAAAATGGTTTCTCGCTAATTTGCGACGGAAATGTGACAATTTTTCAGTTATGTAGCAAAGGCGTCACAATTCTGCCGCAAATGTGCGATGTAGATTTTCCGTCGCAAATTTCCGTCGCAATTTATGTGTTTTCTTGTAGTGCATAGAGCTGAGTAAGGTCATCTTCTCCTTTGCGTAAGACAGATGTTACAAGAGAGATCAAGACATTTTGGGTATATTGCTCTGCCTGACACCCCTCTGTTTTGCAGGTTGTATAGCAGGGTAGGGCCATGAGCCATATCAGCTTAAAGGTGATAAAAAGAGAAGAAGAGCAAGCAGAAAAATGTTGAAGAAGAGCAAGGGATGAAGTGTGAAATGGTTATTGAATATGATTTGATTAAACTTGATGATGTTAGTCCTGACAAAAAAAAGGCGTTCACCACTTGTGTTGCCTTTTCTTTCCGCCTATAAAAGCCTCATTAACCTTTCTTTTTCTTTCACCATACTCACATCACTATTCATAGCTCACCATATTTCTTATGGCTCCATATATTTCTCTTTAGACCTTTTCATTACGTAATAATAATAAAAAAAACAATTATGTCTTATGTTGCAAACTTGGTAATCAAGAGTTTTGAGTGTGCTTCAGCAATTTCCATTAAAGATGAGGTGGATTGCTTTGGATCAGCATATGTTGAGAATGGAGGCGATGACGACGACAGTGGCTACAATTATGCTTAAAGATTTGATAACTTATCAACTTGGATTTGGAGGAAACAATATAAACGTTTCTCTCAATTTTATTGATATGAAGAGGGTACATATTTATACAAGTTTTGACATAATTCTACTTACTGAACAAGCAATGTGATATACGTAAATATATTAAATTTCCTAAATACAATATTCAGTTTGACCTCGAAGATCTTCCTTCTTCCTTGTGGGCTTAGTGGGCTTCACCGTAATACCCTCCCGCAAGCTCAAACGTGGAAACACGTATGAGATAAACCTATCTTCAAAACATCATGTTTCTCACACACACGAAATAGAGAAACACACACATGACGATTCCAAACTTCGAAACCGTGAGACATGCTCTGTTTTGACACACAAGACATAAGACACCACAACACACAACGATTCCAAACGTTGAAACCGTGAGACAAGCTCTGTTTTAACACAAAATAGAGGACACCACCAACCACAACGATTCCAAACTTTGAAACCGTGAGACAAGCTTTGTTTTAACTCGCAAAACATAACCTCTAGAACGGTGCAAAAGAACCAAGACAAACTTTGTCTTGGTCAAAGATGTCAAGCTATGTTGACAAAAAAAAAAACTCTTCCTTCCATAACGACTCGAACGAAAGCTGTAACACACGTTACACACGAACACACAAACCAAGACAAATTGTGTCTTAGTCAAAGATGTCATGCTACAAAAGAAGACTCTTCTTCCGTAACGACTTCATGGCAACACACGAGCACACGATCCGAGACACAAAATTTCTTTAGATTTGTAACTAAAGAAGAAATCCAAAATAAAAACAAAATCGTGCAACCACACTTTTGTTTTGGTTCACCACGTCATGAAACCATAATAAAAATTGGGCGGTTCTTCTACGGCTTCACCATCTTCTTCAATCATCATCACCAACAGCGGAATTTAGAGAGTTGATCCCAAAAGAATCGAAGCCTCTGATACCATGAAGATTTGATAACTTATCAACTTGGATTTGGAGAAAACAATATAAACGTTTCTCTCAATTTTATTGATATGAAGAGGGTACATATTTATACAAGTTTTTGACATAATTCTACTTGCTGAACAAGCAATGTGATATACGTAAATATATTAAATTTCCTAAATACAATATTCAGTTCGATCTCCTAATCTCGGAGATCTTCCTTCTTCCTTGTGGGCTTGGTGGGCTTCACCGTAATACCCTCCCGCAAGCTCATACGTGGAAACACGTATGAGATTGGACCTATCTTCAAAACATCATGTTTCTCACACACACGAAACAGAGAAACACACACACACGATGATTCAGAACTTCAAAACTGTGAGACATGCTCTGTTTTGCCACACAAGACAGAGGACACAACAACACACAACGATTCCAAACGTTGAAACCGTGAGACAAGCTTTGTTTTAACACAAAATAGAGAACACCACCAACCACAACGATTCCAAACTTTGAAACCGTAAGACACACTTTGTTTTAACTCGCAAAATAGAACCTCCGGAATGGTGCACAGGAACCAAGACAAACTTTGTCTTGGTCAAAGATGTCAAGCTATGTTGAAAAAAAAAAAAACTATTCCTTCTGTAACGACTCGAACGAAAGCTGTAACACACGTTGCACACATTGCACACGAACAAACGACTCGAGACACAAACTTTCTTTAGATTTATAATTAAAGAAGAAATCCAAAATCAAAACAAAATTGTGCAACCACACTTTTGTTTCGGTTCACCACGTCATGAAACTAAGATCATAATCGAGCAGTTCTTCTACGGCTTCACCGTCTTCTTCAATCATCGTCACCAACAACAAAATTTAGAAAGTTAATCCCAAAAGAATCGAAGTCTCTGATACCATAAAGATTTGATAACTTATCAACTTGGATTGGGAGGAAACAATATAAACATTTCTCTCAATTTTATTGATATGAAGACGTTATATATTTATACAAGTCTTTTGACCTAATTCTACTTGCTGAACAAGCAATGTGATATACATAAATATATTAACTATCGCAAATACAATATTCAGTTCGATCTCGTAATCTCCGAAATCTTCCTTCTTCCTTGTGGGCTTGGTGGATTTCACCATATTACCCTCCCGCAAGCTCATATGTGGAAACACTTGTGAGATTTGACCTATCTTCAAAACATCGTGTTTCTCACACACACGAAACAGAGAATCACACACACGACGATTCCAAACTTCGAAACCTTGAGACATGCTCTATTTTGACACACAAGACAGAGGACACCACAAAATACAACGAGTCCAAACATTGAAACCGTGAGACAACCTCTGTTTTAACACAAAATAGAGGACCCTACGAACCACAATGATTCAAAACTTTTAAACCGTGATACAAGTTTTGTTTTAACTCGCAACACCGAACCTTCGGAACGGTGCACACGAACCAAGACAGACTTTGTCTTGGTCAAAGATGTCAAGTTGTGTTGACCAAAAAAAAAACAAAGCTCTTCTTTCCGTAACGACTCGAACGAAAGCTGTAACACATGTTACACACAAACACACGAACCAAGACAAACTATGTCTTAGTCAAAGATGTGAAGCTACAAAAGAAGACTCTTCTTCCATAACGACTTCAATAACATGTAACGGCAACACACGAGCACACGACCCAAGACACAAACTTTCTTTAGATTTATAATTAAAGAAAAAATCCAAAAGCAAAACAAAATCGTGCAACCGCACTTTTGTTTTGGTTCACCACATCATGAAACCATGATCATAATCGGGCGGTTCTTCTACGCCTTCACCGTCTTCTTCAGTCATCGTCACCCAAAGCTGAATTTAGAAAGTTGATCCCAATAGAATCGAAGGCTCTGATACCATGAAGATTTGATAACTTATCAACTTGGATTAACAATATAATCGTTTCTTTCAGTTTTATTGATATGAAGAGGGTACATATTTATAAAAGTCTTTTGACCTAATTCTACTTCCTGAACAAGCAATATGATATACGTAAATATATTTACTTTCCTAAATACAATATTCAGTTCGATATCGTAATCTCCTAGATCTTCCTTCTTCCTTGTGGGCTTCACTGTAATACCCTCCCGCAAGCTTATACGTGGAAACACGTATGAGATTGCACCAATCTTCAAAACATCATGTTTCTCACACACACGAAACAGAGAAACACACACACGATGATTCCGAACTTCAAAATTGTGAAACACGCTCTAATTTGACATTCAAGACAGAGGACACCACAAAACACAACGGTTCCAAACGTTGAACCGTGAGACAAGCTCTGTTTTAACACAAAATAGAGGACACCACCAACCACGACGATTCCAAACTTTGAAACCGTGAGACAAGCTTTGTTTTAACTCGCAAAACAGAACCTCCGGAACGGTGCACACGAACCAAGAAAAACTTTGTCTTGGTCAAAGATGTCAAGCTATGTTGACAAAAAAACCAAAACTCTTCCTTCCGTAACGACTCGAATGAAAGCTGTAACACACATTACACACATTACACACAAACACACAAACACACAAACCAAAACAAACTATGTCTTAGTCAAAGATGTCAGGCTACAAAACAAGACTCTTCTTCCGTAACAACTTCAATAACAAGTAACGGCAACACACAAGCACACGACCCGAGACACAAACTTTCTTTAGATTTATAATTAAAGAAGAAATCCAAAAGCAAAAAAAATCGTGCAACCACACTTTTGTTTTGGTTCACCTCGTCATGAAGCCATGATTATAATTGGGGCGGTAAATATATTAAAGCCCACCAATCCCACAAGGAAGAAGGAAGATCTCGGAGATTAACTTTTCTATATACAATGCGGTGAAGCCCACCAAGCCCACAAGAAAGAAGGAAGATCTCGAAGATTATGAGATCGAACTGAATATTATATTTAGGAAAGTTAATATATTTACGTATATCACATTGCCAAAATTTCTAGATAACTTATCCGAGAATCTTGATTTTTCTTGGATCATTTGAGATAGAATTTTCCACTGATGAGGAGTGAACTCTGGAAACGAAGAAGAATTAAAGCTTGTAGCATGAGCAACATTTGCTAAACTACGATGACCTCCACGACCTCCACCAGAGCCATGACCACCTCAACCACGACCTCCACTATTACTGGAACCACTTCCGCGACCAGCTCGCTCTTGGAACCAGTCCGAGTAACACACAATATCCCAACACCCCGTTTTCATGACCAGACCGTCCACAGTTTGAACAGAGGACATAGGATCGAGGCTTAAGAATTGAATTCACTCCTCGTCTGAGCTTCAGCCTTTCCCGACGCTGAGGAATTTGGATACTCTCGACGTGTTGCAAAACCAACGGCTTCATGATGTTCTTTGCGGCCTTTAGCACTTGCGATCCGCTGTTCTTCTCTTTTTATCTTATTGAAAATCTCACCAAGACCAGGGAGAGGATCTGTGCCATAGCACACAAACTTCCAAAATGAGCATCATCGAGACCCATTAGAAACTGATGGATCTTCTCCTGCTCCTTCTCTTTTGACGCATTAGCAGCCGAACCACAAGTACACACACAGATTGTTTGATACACTTACAACTCCTCCCACAAAGCTGACAATTTAGAGAAATACTCAGCCACAGGCTGACCTCCTTGCCTACAATTTGCAAGCTGACACTTGATATGGTTAACACGCACCGCGTTACTCGTCGAGTAAGGCTTCTTCAACTCTTCCCAAAGAAGATGGGCCTCCGTTATGTAAGCCATAGTCGACTTGACTATAGGCTCAAGCGAAGAACGAAGCCATCCCACAATCATAGAATTGACCGTAAGCCAATCCTCATGATTTGACTCTCCACTTGCAGGTTTCTTCAATGTACCGTTGATGAAGCCTAATTTTCTCTTAGCTTGCAACGTGTTGTACATGTCTGAAGCCCACTCGTTATAATTGTATCCATTCAACCGACCAGAGGTTAACATGACTCCTACATTGTCCGTTTCGGACAAGGTATATTGGTTTCATTATTAGACATATTTGTTTCTTACACACGAAACACAAAGATATTAAACTACACGATTCGGAACCTCTAAATTAGTGCACATGACAGGAGATCGTTCTCTCTTAACTCATGTCAAGCATATCTCGCCGTGTTCAGTTGCTTTTGCATATGGTAGTAAAACCTTTGCAATGAACACGGGTGTGTTTGTTTTGTCAGAGAAAATTACTTTGACAAATGTGTTGTTTGTTCCGGACTTGAACTGTACTCTGTTTTCTGTTTCGAAACTGTTAAAACAGACCAACTGTTTAGTCATCACATGACAGGAGATCGCTCCCCAGCAACGGCGCCAAAACTTGATACACCAAAGTTTTATCCTTTGTATTTCACCGCAAGAGCACAGCTAAAGCGATGCAGTACTTAGGGATCGAATCCAGATGGACCAATAAATTGCAAACTAATTTAATACACTCTAAATTAAATCTAGAACATGAGTTTTTGGTTGTTTAAACTAATGCAAGTGACTAACAAATTATGGTGATGGGGTTTAGACAATGAAAAGAAAAGTTAGGCCTTGGGAACTTCAGGTAAAGACTCAAAACTGCAGCCTGACGCGTCGAGTGTCGATCGATACCAAGAGTGGTGTCGTTCGACACCACACTGTTAAAGAATGTACTACTTAATTCCTAAACATGAAACCTATAGTAATGCAAACCAACTTCCATTGAGAATGCAATCTATAATTAATTCCTAGCAAACCAAATTCCTTTGTGAGTCCTAAGTTATAATTATGCAATGAGCTTTGGTTAAATTGTTCATAAACTATCTAGACCGAATTCCTTTGTGAATAGATAATTTACTCCTACTAAGATGAGTTCAAGCAATTATTAATACTTCCATGTATAATAATTAACCTATGATCTAGTTCAAGGGTAGCTAATCTATGAGCTAGCAATGAGCACAATCTAGAAGAAGAATCAAGGGTTTCAACCTAATTTAGACTTATGGCAAACAATAACTCATCTAAACCCTTAGAACCTTAAGCCTAACAAGAGAATTACTTAAACATAGCTAAGCAAAACGTCATGCAATTTAATTAAAAGCAATAAGATATCCAAGAGAAAATAAAACAAGGGTTCAAGAAATCTCTCTCCTTATAACTCTCTCAAAGTAAATTAAAGAATAAGCTTAAAAAATGGTTGTATAAAAGTATTTATTTGGGTCTTGGAAGGATTTTAGAATTAGAGAATTATCATAAATGAATTGGTAAGAATCTTCGTCTTGAGATCAAACCTTTGCAATGAACACATGAATTATCTCGATGTGTTCAGTTGCTTTTGCAGATGGTAGTAAAACCTTTGCAATGAACAGAGTGTGTTTGTTTCGTCAGAAAAATTATTTTGACAAATGTGTTGTTTGTTCCGAACTTGAACTGTACTCTGTTTTCTATTTTGAAACTGTTAAAACAGACCAATTGTTTAGTCATGATTGTAATAATGCTCCTGCTGCGGTGATTTTCTCCTATTAGCACGTACATGACCTAGCTAGATATCTGAAAAACCTTTAACATCACTTTTCTTTTTGCCCTAAATTACATTTTGTATACTAATAATGCTCCTGCTGCGGTGATTTTCTCCTATTAGTATACAAAATGTAATTTAGGGCAAAACGGAAAGTGATATTAAAGTTTTTTCAGATATCTAGCTAGGTCATGTACGGGCTAGATAGTAATGCGGTGTGTCTTCAAAGATGAATAAATATGGTTTGCTTAATGTAGAGAATCATCTCCTCCTTAACCATAATCACTTTTCCTCTCTTAATTTTACTAGGTGTTGGTCGGCATTACACGCAGTTTATTTTCTGATAAAATTATATATAATAATACAAAAATATATTACATTTTACTTTAAAAACTAAGTTGATTTATTTGATTTTAATTTGTGGTGAAATGTGTTTTTTTTTTTCTGAGAATTTGAGTGAGAAATTTGTATACAGTATTTGTGGCTATTAGAATCTTTCTAAAACAAAATTTTGGAAAAGAATTAATTGTTTTTTAATTATTTATCACATATTTAATCAAATATATTAAAAAAATGTATATCAAATTTTTTATTATATAATACTTTTTTTTTTATCCAGATATATAAATCAAACATTTGCCACTTTTAAAAACGACACATTTTTTATTTTACAACATGCTACAACAGATTTTGATCATAATTTGGTTTTAAGTATATATTTAAATGTTGTGTTAAAAAAAACAGAAAACCATAAAATAACTTGTTCTCGCTCATGTTCTCGCTAAAACTTGTTACCGCTACAAAGTGATATGCCTTTCCCTCTCACCTACCCGTTGAATTGTGTTTAATCTCGCTTTTCTATAACGTAGGAATGATTCTGGCATCTACGGTGTACAATTTATTGTTCAATCTTTGGTAAGGTACCAAACAATCCAGCGATCTCTGTCGTAATATCCCTTCTCTAGTTAACACACGATCTCCTTAATGTCTAGTGTGTTCAATCTGTAATAGAGTCCTGGACATAATTATTCGAGGGTGGAGTCACTAGGAACGAACTTTGAGACTACTTCAGGATATGAGTGATGATGTATTGAAGGTGAGATGGGTCAATAAGTCAATTCTATTATCTTTAATCGAGCAATGCAATATGATGCTCAACAAGAGTTACGAACTAACATGAGTTATCTTCCTCAAGAACAATGTAACAGCTAAAAGTAAGGTGAAAATAAACAGAATTCAAAGAGTAGGTAATAAGGAAATGAGAGGAAAAAGGCAAATATACCTCTGAGCAAGTGCAGTAATATACCTCGGAGCAGTTACCGGAAAAGAGAGAGTAAACGATCGGAGAGAGGAGATTAGCAGGTGGATCTGATCTGAGAGGGAAAATTTTCAGTGACTCTTGTGCTCAAATCGTTGTTGGACATATCCACAGATTCAGAGGAGATGATGGGGTATAAGTAGGGCAGAGATGATCGTTACATTTGGAGGTTGTGGGGGAGAAAAGGTTGTACTGATCTGGGAATCATTAACTCTTTCATTAAATTTGATCTAGAATGAAGAGGAGGTGAAAAGAATAGACGAAGTGGAGAACGATGACAGTCTTTAATTGGTTTTTCTGGTGCATAGGCTGAGCAGCCTCAAACAAAAACATACAGATTGGGCTCGCGCTACGCGCGGATATGTTTTTTTTGGTGAGTCCAATCAGAGTAACAAAGGCTAAGCTTTTGCCTTGAAAGAATAGTCTTTCTTCACCGTCTTCTTCTTTTCCAACAATAACATAGTCCGTGTTGAGTTTTGTTGTGGATTGAAATTACAGTTCTTTTTGTGCTCGTATCGATTAGTTTACTTGGTGCGACATTGCACGTTTATTTCAAAAGGATGGTAATTGTGCTCCGTCTCGCCGGCGTTGTCGTCTTTCCGGAGGTGCCTCGATTTGTCCGGCGTTGCTTGCGAGGCTTTCTTACATGTGCGGTTTTTTTGGGAAACTTGAATTCGTTGCTTGGAATGTCAAAGTTATTGTAGTGAATGGCAATTGTCATAAGTCTTAATGGTATGGTGCCAAGCACTCTGCTCAATGATCAAGTGGTATCGAGTTGCTCCCTCAATAATAAGGTCTTTCTTCACCCGGTAAAAAAAAAGGTGGAGTAAGAGTTAACCTCGATAATCTTATTATATTGTGTGAGGTTATACAGATATGTGGATGAGGCTCGAAACTGTTGGTGTTTATTTGATATATGTAGCATTGAAGTCTGTAACAGAAAATCGGGTAAGTATGTTGTATTCGAATTTGTGTGTATTTCTTGTGAATGAATTTCTTATATTTGTGTGTGATAAGAACTGACCTTAAGACGAAGGTAGTTCATTGTATACTTCCTCGAAGACGGTATTTTTGCCCTCTTGTTTGCTTTCTGGTTTTAGAATAGTTAGGCCTTAAAGAGATGTAACTCGTGAGAGTGTCACGTACAGTTGACTCTTTTTTATCGTCATTACATAGCATACTCTTATTCGAAATTGTCGTCTTCTGAAAGTGAAAGGATGTTTTGAGTCGGGTGGTGACAGAATTATTCTTGGTAAGATGACTTTTTCGCAAACATGTATACCTGTCAATATTTGGACTTCAATCAGTCTGTCTCCCAACAATGTTGTAAAGTAATGCATTGCAATGTGGGCACTGGAGAAGATCATCTGGCTCTTCAATGAGGTGAGATATGTGCACGCAAAACAAATGCGATTTCAATTAGCCCCTGGCCATAATTGACAATAAAGTACCAGAAAATCAGGATGTAATTACTTCTCTTTTTTCTTTTGGACGCCCGAGACGATGATGGAAAGCATTGTGAAGTTGCTGGTTTTCAAAAAAGAAATTATGTAAGTTTGTTTTGGAAATGAGTTTAAATGGTCAATTATGAGTTTCTCACAACACACCCATATTTCTCTTACAGGCTCTTCTTGATATCATTAGTATTCGTCGCATTGCTCGTGCGTGTTTGTAGCTGACTGCATTTGTGAAAACATGATTATTTGTATGTAAATTATTTAAACTCTGGAAACATGATTATTTGTATTTTCCGTAGCCTGTACCATATTTGAAGCAAATACTGGAACCACCTATGTAACATAAGATAGGAGAGATTGTTAGAGTTTTCTGGATTGAACTTTTGTAAGCAAGGGTATTAACCACTTAAAACTCACAACTGTAATAAACGGTCTTTGGGTAAATCATAGAACCTGCTGTGCTTTTTCTTCTGCGATGAGAAACCACTGAACCAAGTGATTTTAGTGTTGTTAAATTTGCACAGTATGGATGCCATGTATCTACAGCTTCGTGTTCTGTTTTTCTCTTCCCAAAGCAGAATACTCTTTTATTTGTCTCTGTAGATTTAAAGAATTTTACTTTCCTTATGTCTTAAACAAAGTAGAAAGAAAATGTGTTTGTGTTGTGTTGTTGTTTTGCACTCTTGGAAGCAAAGCAAGCACTCTTAGAAGTGAAGTAAATTTCTTAGCATAATCTTTTACTTAAGTAAGTCATTTTCTGTTTTGTTTCCGTCTTCTTAAATTTCTTAGCATAATCTTTTACTTAAGAAGTTATTTTGTGCTTTGTTTTTGTCTTCCCGATTATACAATAATCATTTTCTTTTAATCGAAGAATAAGAACAGCCTTTTTGTGATTATTGGGTAATGACTATGACAAAAAAAGTGAGGAATAAGTGAGCAACCCTTCTTTTTTTTTCCATTGTCGAAAAACAATTAGTTCAACCTTCTTTAGTGATTGTTGCATAATGACCGTGAACAGAAAGTGAAGAGTAAGTAAGCCGCTCATAATATGTGTTTCATAGCATATCNATTATGCAACAATCACTAAAGAAGGTTGAACTAATTGTTTTTCGACAATGGAAAAAAAAAGAAGGGTTGCTCACTTATTCCTCACTTTTTTTGTCATAGTCATTACCCAATAATCACAAAAAGGCTGTTATTCATGTACTAAGTAAAAAGACAAAAGGTTTTTATTCATGTACTAAGTGAAGAGACATTAAAAGCGATTCCTAATCTGGTGAGCCTTCACCGTTTCTTCTTCAACACTTCCATCACCACTATGAATTTCTTCAACACTTCAATTCGCTGCAATAAAAGCATGAATGACGGTTGCCTGCAAAAAAACTGGTTTCAGTAATCTCTAACTTTTAAATATATGATTCTGTCCATCTTTGCTCCACGTTGTCTTTCGGTCCAAATCTTCGTTTCGCTGCTCCAAGTGTATCTGGATGGAAACTCCAGATATGTTAATTGTCAGGCCTCTTGAGATTCCTGGTTTTTTCCATCCATGCTGTAAACATTGTTAATCCTCTGCTTTTACAAGTATATGTACCATAATCAGATTCAAAAGTCCCGAGTCCATATCCACGAAAGAAAAATCTCCATTGATATAAGCATCTGCAAGGCCTAAATCCGCTTGTATCATAACCTGAGAGATAAGAAATAAGAATCAGTTTCTTAAGCTAATGATTCGAATTTTCTCATTGTCTTATATGTTGTATGTACCTTCCAATAAAACTGAGGACTTGAGGATAGATTTTAAAGGGCTTGTAGACTCCTTTCCTACGGATATGAATATTGTCCCTCCTTCTAGTATTCTATTAAATTCAAAGCAATAAGTAACTAAGTATAAATGGCCTAACATAATAGTATCTAAACTAAGGACAATCCGCAGTATGCAACAACAATATAAATTAAGGAAATCCATTTCACTAAACCTAAACATTAAAATTCGGTATGACTGCAAACAAAACCTGTGGAGTGTCATTTTTTATAAACTGGAGAAACTCGGAAATGGTTATTCTTTCAGGCTTCGCAAGCTCTGAAGCGAAGTTTGCGGGCAAAACAGATTTCTTCCCATCTCCTTCAAGCCTTTGAAAGAGAAATGATATGTTGAAAAAATGGATAAGCAATTGGAATCTGTAAAAATCCAAGATAAGCATTTGGGATTTGTAAAAATTCAGCAAAACACTCAAACCTTGTTAACTATTCAGCAGGATTAAATCCTTCCCCTTCCCCATTTATACTTGGACCACACCCTCTCAGTCCATTTTGAATTCCTCAATTCCTTAATGCACTCAATTTCCTTAAGGCAATCGATTTCCTTAATACAAAAGAAAGCTCAGATAGGGATGAATAAGAAGAGAGAAAGAAGAAACACATGAAACTCACAGCAAGATCGAGAAGAAGACACCTCATCTCCTCTCCTTTGTCCCGTCTTAATATCTGCCACTAAACTTCCTTAATTTTCTACTAATAAAAGAAAAGTGACGTCCAGATTGAAAACAAGAAAGAAGAAGAAACATCTCGTCTCATCATTGCGAAAGAGGACACCTCATCTCTGTCTCGTGTCGTCCTTCGCCATCTCCATTCTGTTCTCATCTCTGCCACACAATAAATTAAATGGGCCAAGAGGACTTCGGAATGGGCTTATACATATTTCCCAATTTGCTTTCATATTTGCAGTATGTAATGTATATATTCGTCTCCCTTTGTTGTGTAAATCTTGCCGAGAAAAAATAAAGGACCAAAAATCTGATTGGACGACTTAAACCGAATATTTCGTTAAGTATCTTATCAAATATTTCGTTAAAAGAAGTAAAAGTCGCATATTCATAATATTCATTCCCAAACTTAAACCCTTATCAATCGTAATGATTATTATAGTTCTGCTAGGCTTACAAGATAGGAAACATTCAAGATAAGGCTTTCTCCTTTACACGATGCTTATGATTTGTTTTTGTGTTTTGCTTTGTTTTTTTGGGGTAAGATACTCTACTATATATGCCTTCAATGATAAAGGAATAGAAAGAGTATACCACTTGGTAAAACCATTTTTATAAATCAATTCCCAAACTGGAAACTGAAGCCAAAATATTCAAATCCACCGATTCAAACTTATTATATAAGAGATGACAGACACATACCACATAATCATAGATGAAACAAACCTGATATCAAATAATCCAATGTGATTACGACATTACATATGTGTGGCATATTTTACCGAGAGCAATTCCATTTTGAAATGGATCTGAAATTTACCACAAAAATAACCCTTTTAATTTAAGGAATCAATATGAGATGAGCTATATATTCGAAGGAAGATCCCACATACATAAATTATAAAAAATCTCATAAAAAATTAAAGAGTGATAGCAAAATGGGACACTTTTATATACATGACTGTTTTATACAAACAACTTTATGATTAATCGTAGAAAAAATGTTGACTTGCAAAAGCCTTTCATTTTACCTGCCAAACAGGACACGATAAGAAGACGCATTTAGGACAATTATAGTTTCTGCAACACTACGTCTCAACCATAAGTGGCAATCATGTTACTTAGTATACAACAACGAAAACAACACTGAAAGCTAGCTAAGATGATATGCAGGAATTACAAAAGGCTAACACAGTTGCGTAAAGGAAAATTAGGGAAAAGAACAAAGCTTTAAGAGCTGATTCAGTAATAGAGGTCCCATAAATTGTGAGCAATCATTCCCAATCTCTATACAAAAATATAAACAAATATGTCAATTTGAAGAAATATTTAAGGACTCACTACTCACTTTCTTCTACATGTCTGTCACAGTATGTAAATTATAAAGCTCATACTAAGGCATGAAGGTGCAAATGACAAACACTAAATCAGTAGCTATATTATGATATGCATAAAAATCATTATCCTGCATGCCACACATGGAAATAAAACCTGAACTCTCAATCGTAACTATAAATACAATAAGCCTGATGGTTCTTTTAAGAGATCATGGCACAACATCATTATCTCCCTCTGCGTCTCTCTTCTTTCTTCTTGGAACTGTTTAATGATACACAAAGTTTTACCCTATGTATTTCTAACTGCAAGTGCACAA
>OVAP01004162.1:0-15092 GCA_900406295.1 Aurinia saxatilis | reverse complement strand
GAAACCTGATAGTCCCTAAGTGGTTAGGATAGGTCAGTTTTCCTACAGCAACAGCTCTCTGATACGCCAGAGCAAAGAAGAGAAGTAAGATGCCAGAAGCGATACCTTATAAACTATACTTGCGTTGTCCCTGCATTCATCAGACCAAGCACATTATTCTAGCTACAACCAACCATCAAGACTAATAGGAAATAACAAAATCGGCATCTCAGTACTTTGAATCGCAAAATGGTTTGCAATTCAATATAATATCGCAAAGAGATCTTAATGCCAAATCATCAACCATGGATTATTTACTAATTGACAATGACCTAGCCTAGACTCCAGACAGCCATATTTTTGTTAAATGATTTTGCACTCAAATTCTTGCATATTCGCATATATAACATAAAGTCCCATTTAAAAGCGCATCTATAATATAAAGTCGTATTTGATTCCTCTGCCTCAAGAAACAATTAACGAATCCGAAGAAGAAGATGGCGGCTTTGAGTTTGAACAACCTCTTCTCAAATCTATACACGAATACTCTGATCCAGACAAAGCTTCCAAGTCCGTTATCCAGATCCGAGAATCCGAAACCGAGCTTCGTGATTCAATGGAGAGACTCAGATTCTACTTCACTGAAGCTCTCTGCAACAGACTCTGAATCTCGATACTTGTAGAAGAGAAGAAATCAAAATCGGAGGAGACTCAAGACGACATAGAGAAGAACCCTAAAGGTGGATTTGGGATCAACGGCGACGGTGAAGAAGGAGAGAGTCACCGGAGAGAGAAGAGAGATTGAAGATCGAGACTAAGAGATCGGTATTTGAGAAGGAGGGATAGAATGGTATTAAAATAAAAATGGTTGGGTATATGTGATTAAAAAAAGGGGTGTGGTTATATGTGGTTAATAGGTATGGAAAGTTGGGTATATTTGTCATTCTCTCTATAATTAATTATTTGTTTTAAATTATCCTTTTTATTGATAAAAAATTCTGATTAATTATTTCTTTCCAAAATAAATAGTCCGATTTTGAAGATTACCATCACAAATTTATTTAGTTTGTTCTACATCATTAATTCAAAACAAACATGTACATCCTTTCCTTCATACAATTTTTTTTATAAATGATCCCTCTTCTTATTAATACCAATGTAGTATAAGTGAATTAGGTTGATGTGTCTTTTTCTTATACAAAGTTAGTGTGAATTTAATCTGACATGGATTTGGCTAAAAATCAAATTAGGAAACCCAAAATATGACATGTCTTTTAGTTTTAAAAATTAGGATTCATCGACATTCATGGAGATTCTGTGGAGAAATTTTGGCGATTTCTATGAGAATCAACGAATGAACGCCGAGACTCATCTATCTCTCTGTTGTTGCGATCTCTTCTCTCGCTCGATCCAAGCCGTAGTCTCCAGTAACGATGGACTCAACGACTGACTCTTAGATTTGTGATTCTCATCTTCGATTTCGTCCTCTATAATCAGGTATACCGAACTGCTTCTTCGTCTTCTTCAAATTGATTCGGCAATTACAAATCTCTCTCTTCTTCTTCCTTGCTAATGTTTTCAATGAGCCTGATGTTTTCTGATTCAAATTGATTCTCATGACACTATTACTGAACATATTTTGATGGTTTGGGTTTGTAAAAATCGATTGTGATGGTTTGGGTTTAAACAGATGTTGAGTTTTGTTTGTATGTTTGATAGGAAAAATCGATTGTGATTGTGATGGAGTAGAGAAACCCGCTACTTCTGTGGTTCAAGATGGCGTAGAGCTTGAAGTTGATGGCATGGAAGGAAATTCTGCTTTTACCAATGAAAATTGTGTTTATGAAGTTGCAAAGGGTTTTGGTCACAAGGAAAATACAGTCAAGTAAGTTTAGAATTGAATGTCTCAGTTGATTTATCCATTTATTCTCAGATGTATCATGTGCAGGATCCAATCAGTAGGTAAGAGTTCTTAGTTTAATTTATAACACCCATTCTGAACCAAATAGGATCCAACGTTACCGTTTCTCATACCACATTGTTTTGGAAGCAGATTACTTACCCAAATTGATTCAATGCTTAGACATATTCCAAGTCTGGTAAGACATGAAGCACCCGGACGTGCTTCCAAATACATGAATGAAGCAGCTATGGCTGGACTATCTGGTCTAGAGGTTTATACCGTTAGTCACAATCTACTTTTGGCTCACGCCGCTGTTGAAGTCTTTAGGAAAAATCCAAGGTACGGAAAAAGAATTAGAAAGATTTTAGAAAGATTCAATGGAGGGTTTATGAACATGGAAAGGATTGATCATTGTGAATATTGTGACATGTGTAGCTTCTGAAAGAACTTTGGTGTTGGTTTCATGGCTCCCAGAGATTCTATCAAAGGTATAGTTATGGTGCCTCAGCTATGAAATTTGCTTGATTTTAAAACTTGATCTTATCCTCAGGTATCGCATTACACACGTCCCAGTGAAATTATCAACTGTAAATGTACGCGTAAAGAAGATGGACGACTAACATGTACAAGGCAGACTCTAGTTATTTGTGTGTATAATGTGATAAGAACCGAGTAAATAGTTGTTCTATATATAATGGTCAAACATAAGAAATATAAACCCATTACTGCATTGAGAAATGTTGTTCTGAGAAATATGATTCATCGTATCATTGCTATTATTTTTATCCATGCCACATTTTTACCTACGCTGTCTTCTAAAACCGTACAATGAATCTTGGGTTTTGCCTTTTCCACAGGCTGAGCTTAATTATTTAAGGCATTTGGTTGTTCATGTGTTCTGCATTAATAAGAATCTTAACATGAGACTGATGCTCGCTGCCAAAAGAAAAAAGACAGCTCTCACGGTGAAATGATTTGATATATATAGATATTTCTTGATTATAGTTATGCCCCTCTGACTTAGCTTGAGTGAACTTTCTATCATTGGCTGAAGAAAGAGATAACATCCAGGGCCTACTAGATTCAGCTACTGTCGATCCAAACGTAAAAGGCGGTTTAAAGTGGCCATTTGGTAAAGATTCATCTGAGAATGGATATAGAATATTTGAAGCTTGTCATGTTAGAGCTACAATCTATAAAAACGAAACTCTCAAGATTATAACTAGAGAAAGCGATAGATTCAGTGAGGTGACTGGAAAAGGGGAAATCAAGAGGGAGGTGACTCTGATGCCTAAAGACATCAATATTAAGTTACAGGTAAATTACTGTCCTTTTGCATCTTTGGAAGTCTTCAGCAAGTGAGGCTTATGGTGATTACACTTGTGGTATGCAGGAGCAGAACATTGAGAGGGGTCGATATCGGAGATGCTCTTGGAACCATACGGGACTTCTTGCATTGCGATCCTTATCTTACATAATAAAGAACCAAATGATGTTAATGGTGGTTTTGGCTTTCTCTTTTACTTTCTGCAGTTTTTTGGTATAACAATGTTACCAGTTGTGTTTACTTTTGGTGTGTTTTGTTATATGTCTTTTGTTTTGTGTGTGAACTTGGTGTATACTGAAGTCTATATCTGTAGGTTTGTGCCTATCTCAAGTTCAACAATTCAGTGACAAGATTTCCAATAAGCACTGTCAAATTTGATTCATATGTTTGGTTTGATCATGGTAAAAAACAAGCAGATTTTTCAAAGTTGATTTTACTATTTCACAAATAGATGAGATTCAGAATCTCAGTTTTGTTGCCGTTAAGAGAAAAGATTTCAGTGATAGCAATGGAATAAGAGGCGCAATCAATGTGGAACAAACAAAAATATATGTACCTGAGATATATACATCTGTAAGATTTCTCTTTTGATTTGAACATGTAGCAGATAACTTCTCGAAGTCTTTTCAAACAAATTACTCTCTTTTCAAAGTCTGTCATCTAGAAGACCAAATACATCAAGATTGCAAGTATTTACAATTGGTCACTAAAACTTTTTTACCCTTTACAGTATTATTTTATGAGAAATTTACATGCAACTGCACTGACAGTTTTTTTTTCTACTTTCGGAATACCACAAAATAAAGTTTAAAACCGTCTTTATCGTTACATTCGAATCCACACAGGATGCGGACCAATATCCTAATTTGTTTTATTGTTAGTTGGGGCTTAATCACATATACCTTTTTTTTTTACCCTTAATCACATATAACACCAAACTCACATATACCCACCTCAATTAGAGAAATGTCTAATATAGCCTTTTGTTAAATTTGCGTGCTTTACCGGCGTGTCTCTCTCCGGCGATTTGGTTTCTTCGCGATTACGGAATCCTGCTTCCAATGACAAGATTACTGTTCCTTCCGCTTCGTTTACTATTCGTTCGGTTATAAACCATACCACATGAAGAGCAAATGAAGCGGAAGGAACCATAATCTTGTCACTGGAAGCAGGATTCCATAATCGCGAAGAAACCAAATCGCCAGAGAAAGACACGCCGGCAAAGCACGCAAATTTAACAAAAGGCTATATTAGACATTTCTCTAATTGAGGTGCGGATATGTTAGAGTGGTGGGAATATGTGATTAAGGGTTAAAAAATGGGTATATGTGACTAAGCCCATTTATGATGATCATGAATGTAGATTGAAATCGAGTTTGTTTACTCAAAACTAAATCGATTGAGTACCCGTTTATAAATATCTTACAAAAAACTTATGTAGGTGTCTTATAAATATCATATAAATATTTATATTTTTTATTTTTTAATAAAATTATATAAATGTCAGTGGACAAAAAAAATATATATATATATATATATATCTATAACAAACTTATAATTTGTTTATAATTACTTTATAACTTAAAAGCTTATAAATATTTTATAAAAAGCTTATAAATAGTTTATAATTTGCTTATAATTTCTTTACAATTTTTTAATACTTTCTTTAGAATAATCTTATAATTTCGTTAGAATAATTAAATATTTTATAAAACGGTAATAAATGGTTTATAATCGAACCAAACAGTCCGCCTTTGTGTTTATCGCCCATCGTATAAAGCTATTGTATAACATTAATTAGAGACTTAAAAATATCAGATTAGTATACTGTAAAAGAAAAAAAAGCTTAATCCATTTACAAAAATTATTGTAACATAACTTTAGATAATCTCAACAAATTTAAAAAAAAAAACACTCGTGCAACACACGGATCCTAATCTAGTGATTTATAATTTGCCTATAATTTTTGTAGAATTTTCTTATAATTTCTTTAGTAATTGGTTTACCTTATAAAATGATTATAAATATTGTATAAAAACGTATAAATAGCTTGATTATAAATACCTTCTAAAATCATAAAATCAATACAACAAATCTCCGCAACACGATTCTTGTACATTTTCTTGTAAATTTCATTAGAAAAAAAACAGTGGGTAAGAGTGAAAGCGTTGGTGTGATGAGAGCTGTAGTAGCTGTTGATAGAGATGTCATGACGATGCTAAGATGTGCCAATGATGGATCCATTAAGAAAGTGGTGTAGTTTGATAACTGAGCTCCATCAACACATGATCAAAGAAACATACATTCCTCTGTTCAATGAATCACCAACAAATATCATTTTCTTCCCTCTTACGCTCTCAAGCCTCATCTTCGCATCAAACCTAACATAATCAAAACAATTTGATCCGAAGATCAATAACCAAAATTAACCTCGTTAAAGTCAAGTAGAAAGAGGGAGAGAGACTAACGAAGGATTATGGGGATGTCCAGTTCGATGTCGCAAATTTTGATACAGGCGAAAGAGATGTAGACGAGGATTTGAATACCGAGAGACAAAGAGATAAGCGATGATGATGATTGGGATGTTCATCATAAGCTTTGCAATTCGCCATGAAACTGGAAACAGGACATTCTGAAATCAGATTGAAAGAATCTCTCCACGTGTGAGCTCTTTACTTCAAACCAAAACATATAACTACAAAAAAACAGAAAGCGAAAGGAGAATTTTAAGCCACGCTCATATAGTGTTTGTTTAGTCCCCTACTCGTATCACACAAGGGTCTTACGTATACCCAAATTTCAACTTCTTAGCTTTCAAAATCCTCAATAATAGCTACAGAATTTTCATACTTTAAGCATCTCATGAAACTAGATCATAGAAGTCAACAAATCCAATGGCAAACTCAGCCGTTAAAAATAGCAAAAGCCATTATTAGCACATGAGCAATAACGTTGCAATAATAAGCGAAAAAGTTGCAAAATGGATATCAACAAATTGTCCAATCTCAAAAGAAAAAGTTAATGAAGATGCATGAGAACTTGAATCAAGATGCCCAAAAAGCTATATGAAATACCCACTGGAGAGAGAGGTGATTTACGGCAATACCAATTGGGAGAAATTAGGCGGTGAAGTGGGAATGGCATATCGATCAGAGATCGTTCTCCGGTGGCCTATTCAATCCTCCACATCCCATCTCCTTCCGCCGGAGCAACCCGCACAACCGCCGTCTCAAACCGAATCATCTCTTCTACTCCAAACTCCTAAGCGAGATCTTCTTTATGGCTCGGAAACCTCCTCCGATCTCTGGATTCAGGTCAGATCATGAAGGGGGAAGTAGCTTGGAGAGAGCCATAAACACTCGAATGAATAACGCTTAGTGGATCTGGCTCGACGTGATCGGTGTTGTGTAACGTCTTACAAACGTGATTGGCTCGACGACAGAGAAAGATACGCGGCATTTATAATGTTAATGCATAATGAAATTTGGGCTTAACCAAGTATACCCAATTTTTTTTTACCTTTGATCACATATACCAACTCCTTTCCTTTCCCCATAAAAATTATAAAAAATCTTCACTGCCCTACCTCCTCACATTCATCTCCATCGCTCATATCTCAGATTTTTCCTTCTTTCGAATCCCTTTCTCTCCGGCGAATCTCTCTTCTCTCTCCGGTGACTCTCTTCTGTGACTCTCTCCGGCGACTCCGTGAATCGGTCCGCGCTTCCGCGAATCGGTCTCTCCGCCAAATCTCTCAAGGTAACTCTCACCGATGTTTATCTGATTTTCCGATTTGTGGTCGAAATTTGTTCACCATGTGTTTTGAATGTATGGAGCGATGTGATTTCCGACTGTATTTCTAAGGTTTTTGGTTTTCGATTATGATTTTTCCGGTTCTGTGTTCCTGATTTTGATTTTCGATGGTTATCTGTGTTTATAACATCCTTATAAAAACCCTGGAAAAACCTTATAACATTCTTATAAAAACCCTGGAAAATCTTACAAAAATATGTTATTTTTCAACAGATGGGCGAGTCTCAGGACGAATCCTTTATCAAATTATCATTGCTCCTTTATGATCCGGGGTCTGAACCAGATGAAGCTAAAATAGTTCAGCATCACTCAATTAGCTATGTAAACATTGTTGCAGAAAAACTAGGTTTAAATTTGTTTAGTAGACTTGAAGATTCCTTCCTCAAACCTGTCATTGAATTGAGTACAAAACCGGGGCTAGTTTTCTCAGCAAAACTATTTCATTTTATAATGCAAAGAAAAATATTGACAAAAGGTGAGGAGTTATGGTTTAGGTTTAGATATTAACCGATGAGATTTTCAGCCAGAGAGTTCTTTTTGATAACATGTATTCCTTCTACTCAGAAATGGTTATCTTGTAAGGTGTTTATAAGATTCTTATAATAAAGTTTATCTGCTCCATGTCACATAGGTCTTCCTTTTGAAAAATAAAAGCAAACAAAACAAACAAGGAAGGGAAAGAGTGTGGTAAGACATCCATACGAGTGGACAAAAAGAGAAAAGTATATTGTTGCTGCGCTCTTCGACTATTTGAAAACCATAAAGAACTGCAAAGAAAACGACCATGAGATGCTATATCTTGGAGCTGTTATCATAACAAAATCAATAGTCATTGCTTCGCCTCCGAAGCATCTGATTCATCCATCAAGGTTGTCAAGTGCATCAGATTTTGAAGAATATTCGAACCATGGGGAGAGTTGAGTTATGAGATTCTGTGTCATGGCATAAAGAAGATGAGCTACAATACTTAGGAAAGAACTAATTATGATGTGAAAGGTTTTGTCTGGGCTGTCACCTTATGGGCTCTGAGTGCTGTACCAATTCTAGGTAAACTATTGCTCTGTCTCCTTTTCAAAAATTTTGTAGCGTGTTTTGTTTTAAATTTCTTGAAAGTTTAATTGTGCAGTCTCAAATTAACTAGGTAAAAGGTTTGCAACAAGAACTGCCAATCCGTCAGATGAATTCCCATTATGTTTGCAATGGTCATCAACCCAGCCAGTGTTGATTCATCAGATTAAACTTTATGAAACAGAGAGGTTGAGTGTCTACATTTCTCTTTATAATTTCCTTACAATTTCTTTATAAATTGCTTAGAATTTCCTTAGAATGTCTTTATAATCATTAGAATTTCCTTCTAATTTTACTAACAGGCTGAGGTGTTAAGGGCAATTGGGAATCCAAATTCTTTTAACCACTTGGTGCCAAAGCCTCATGAAGATGACGCAGAATTCCATGAGATTCTGAATCAAATTGATAGAGGGTATGGCTGAAGAAGATTGATTGGATCAAAAAGGGCGTCGATATTTGTGATGCTTGTGAAGAAGTAGGGTACATGCACATGAGGAATTCAACAAGAAGTGAGCGGACAGACAACCAAAAGCTGGACAAAATCATAGACATGATAGCCGACTCACCAAGATTGAGGAAATTCTAGATATCCATAGAAGACAAAAAAGAGCATCTGGAGTAAATCAAGAACAACAGAAGCACCAAGAAGAAGTAGATTTAAACCAGAATGAGTATCGTGAAGCAGAGGTAATATAAACAAAATTTTATGTGTATAAATTGTTGATGTGAGTATGAGTTTTGTTGATGTATATTTTATGTGAGTATCTGTTGCAAACTCCTAAACAAAACTCTGAGACTCAACAAGACAATGAGGAGGATGAACTCATTAGTTCATGTGATTTTTCTTCACGCCCAAAAAATACTCAGGATGGAAGTTATGTTGGAGACGAAGATGAGGGTATAACAGATGAAGGAAACAAAAATGATGATGATGACAGTGAAGATACATTATCTGTTGAAAATGAAAAAGAAAGGGTACAGATATCCACCTCGAGCTTTATATGAGTATTTTCTAAGTCTTTCTCTAAACCTATAATTGTATGCAACATATGCAGGCTAAACCTCAAAGTCCAGGTTTCACTACTCCCACTTTTAATCTTTTGTCTGAGGATAGTCGAGAGAATATTGGAGGGTCTGGACCAAGCAAAGAGAAGGTGTTTCCCATTTTCCTCTCTATAGTAACATGTAATAATTTTTCAATATACTAACTAGATCTATTTTTTTTCTTAGCTGCCTGCAGAGAATTTTGAAACTACAATACTCTCTGAGAAAACTCAGAGAAGGAGAAGACATATCGGAGGAAATACGGATTTGGTACGTCCTTATAAGAATTCTCTAGTCATTTTATAAGGTTTAGAAAAGCATTTCTAAACATCTCTTTTTGTGTAACAGCCACCAAGAAAGAAGCTTAGAGAAGATGACAATGTTAATGTTCCTAACGAACAAAAAAGAAGAAACAGACGAACTCGAGGTGGTTGTGTTTATACCAAACACCCATTTACAACGGAGAAAAAGAAACATCCCATCCTCTATCCTTTTGTCAAAGTTGATGCTTAGAGGATGAATGACTTCTCCAAATGGAAAGACACTCGGAGGAGAACGTAAGTCTCTTTATTTGTAGTCAGTATATAACATTGTATTTTTTCGTTTATGGTTAGAGTATTAACATTTGTTGGGATAACAACGGACTTAGTGTGGTTTTCTGCTTTGACTACACTAGGGAAAGCGCTTCAGTAATCTGTAATAATTAAAATTTCTTATAATGTCCTTAGAATTTCCTTGTATTTTCGTTATAATTTTCTTAGAATTTGCTTAAACTTTCCTTATGTAGCATATTGAAGCAGCTCTGCTGATGCTAAACAAACGTTAAGAAGAAAAACCAGGGCTTTTACAAAAAAGCTTTAGTAATTGGAGCATCATTCCTTGAGGCTATTGATGAAATTTATATCGAATTTCTTGATAGTCTTGAAAAGAAAGAGAAGGTGTTCGAGTTCCCGGCTGAAGAAATTCATAAATTTATGTTGGACAAAAACATCAACACTCTATATGTACATGTGCTTCTGCGTTTGAAGAAAAGCTTTTGGTGTGGACTACAAATTGATTTGTTGAAGAGGACTATAACACTGCTGGATGTTATCAGTTCACAGTTTTCAGATGAACAAAAAAAGAAGCATCTAATTGCTTACGCGGATGTTATCCTTTACGTGATTCAACAAATCAAGCCAGAGATCTCAGACACCTCGAAGTTCACAATCCACTTCCAAAAAAATTTGCCACAGGTAAAATGATTATTTTCTTAGGTTATAAAATGATTTTGAACTTCTGTTTCTCCCTTCTTTTTTATATTCACAACACACAAGTTTGTTACTATTTTTATATTTAATCAAGTTGAGAGAATCGAAGACACATGAATATATGTGTTCAAGATGTTGGAGTGCTTTGCCATGGGGATTTATGATCTAGATAAAATTTCAGAAGACAAATCTAGAAATGCAAGAAAGAAGCTACCAACAAATATCTTTGCCGAGTTGGCACGTTGATGATGAATGAAGCTATCAGTAGATGTTTTATGGTTTTTGATGTTTATCTATTACATATTGCTGTCATCTGGATTAGTACTTTGAATGTACGTTATACTTTCTTTATTCAAGAATTTTAGTACTTTCAATATGGTTACACTATTACCTTATAAGTTTCTTAGAATTATATTTTAATTTCCTTATAAGTTTCTTATAAGAATAAATACAGGCAACGAACTTTATAGTTTACGGCCTCAAAAGAGTTTAAAAAGCATACACAAATCGTGACTCTCGGGCCTTTGTGCCAAGTCACATTACCTTTCCTATCGTCCAAAAGATTTAGCACATCCTGTAAAAGAAAACAAACAATCATACTCTTTAGCTTCATGTGACTTTGCATCCTTGTCTGTTAAAAATAGCAAGTTCATCACACAAAGGTGGTGATGAAAACAAAATCCAGAACAAAATTAGTTATTCTAAATTCTCTGCGAGTTTCTAACCATAGGAGTTTCAAAATATAACTTCTAAATTTTGCTCATAATAAGACTCCACTTCAATCAATCGCTAGCCAAACTCCCAATATTCTGTTTTCTCCATAAGATATACGAGTTCAAAGATTTGAACCGGTTCGCTTCATTTATTTCACTGTTTCACTCCTTTATCTAATTCTTTTAAGTCCCTTATAATTTTCTTAGAATTGCATTCAGTTTTGACAAAAACAAACATTCAAGAGAAAAACAAACAAAAAAAAAAAAAAGAGAAAGCATTCAGTTTCTATAACTTCTACAATTTCCTTATAAGTTCCTTAGAATTGCATTAAGTTTTACAAAAACTTAATTAACAAAGCGGTCAAGTTTACATCAGAACCGACTGGATGAAACGGCCTAACTAATTGTACAATCTGGGCAATACAAGGTTAAGGTGAACGGATCGCTGAGATGTCCGTTATGTGTGGACCAGAAAAAGAAAAACTACATGCTTAAAGATTTGATAAAGCATGTTTAGAAGTCGGCCGTAGCATGCATCATGGTCCATTTGCGGGCAATCTCAACAAACCGGTCGCGATCATTCTTGTAAAGATCAGCAATTTCCAGTACAAACGTATCTTCACGACCCAAATTTGGATATTTCATCTTGAAAAACATCTCGTTCAGAACCTAAAGTTGAAAATTTAATAACAGATAAGCAATTGGAAAATATGGCCACTCAGATTTAATAACAGATAAGAAGTTGGCAAATTGTTACCACGGAAATGAAAAGTGTTGAACGCCATTTTGCAGAGAGGAAATATTTAAGATATATCCCTCCACTCTCATTGACGTTTGGGTGGAAGGTTTTCGTTACGAAACGAAACTGAAAATTTATATTATGAACAATTAGAAAAAAAAAATTATGAAGTCTCTGAAAACAGAACAAACCTTCGGGGGTTCGTGTGGATAACGGGCCGGAAAGTGGATGGTTAAAATGAAGACTCCGTCTTCGTACGGAGATTCCTCGGGCCCCTTCATTCGTATCTGCCAATGAAATAGATCATCGTTTACAGGACCTATTTAAAAGAGACAAATGTAATATTTTTAAAAGATTGAGATTTGCAAACAGATTTCTAGATAGATAAAAAGAGAAAATGACGTTCAGTATCAAAATACAATATCTAAAAAGAGATAATCTCCAGTCCAGTAGGACGAAGGATGATCCTGAAATTCCTTCATTGCAATGTCAATTAAACGCATTGAGGTTATTGTATCAAAAAATAGATCAGAGAAAAGTTGGATGTTCAAAAGAGATGCAAGAGAAAAAGAAGAGGAGATGAGAATGGATGGACAAGGAAAAGTTCAACGTAAATAGCCGAATGGATGCCTTTAGTCGTTGTGGATTTGATAGGTTTATGCATATTCAAGACACAGTAACCAGCGCAAAATTAATGAGACGACTCACTACCCCAACAATCGCCATTGAAAAGTCACTATAACTACTGCCGTTATTTATTACCAACATATCTTTTGGTGGGGGATTGTAAAGTCACGTCTTTGGTTATGAATATGGTCATTGGTCAAGAAGGTGGGCTTTGTTCATTGGTCAAGAAGCTCTGCCCCTTCTTGTAACTTCCGTAGAATTCCATTAAAATGTCTTATAATAAATGTTGTCTTAATGTGCATGTTATTTAATTTTTGGGTTGACCCTGGACTAAAGCCTAAGAAGCATATGCTTTAGGCGCCGAAAATGTAATAACAATTTCGGCCATCTTAAGTGAACAAAGTCTTTATTGAGGTGTAGTGGTTCTTCTGTTCTACTTATGTCTAAAACAACTAAGGTTCGACTGACATGGATGGCATATTTTTTTTTTTTTTTTTTTCTATAGTCAGCCAAATGTTTTGAAATTTGTTGGGCCGAGCCATTACCAACATTTTTTTGTTTGGTCAAGGAAGGGGAGATGGGCTTTGTACATTTCTCAAGAACTTCTCCTCTTTCTTGTAATTTACTTATAAGTTTGTTATCATTTCCTTGTAATACTAACATATGTCTTATAATCTCCTAAAATTTTCCATAAAAACATATATTCAGAAAGAATCCACAAGTTTCAAAAACAAAAAAGATTAAAGATTACAGAGAAACAAAAGACAAACGTTGTGCAACACAAAATAGATAAAAAAAGAACACAAAATCATTCCTCGCCAAAGTAATCAATTTGGAGATCACATGTCCCTGAAGCTGGTGGCATGCTTTCTAATTTGTCAATCAAAGTATGAATTGCGGGTAGATCAAAGTATCTTTGGCTGAACGACATGCTTATGGTATCTAAAATCAAAGCTTTCTCCCGAAGTTTTTGAAGAACAGATTCAGCATGTGGTAGTCCTTCATAATTTATCCAAACAAAAGATTTTAGATTCTGGTATGTACACAAAGGAATGTACCTTACCATGTAAAACTTTGGACGAATTCGAACATGGTGCCAAGATAAAAAAAAATATCAAAAGAAGAATTAGTTCTTTAAAAACACATAAAAACATTTATGTTGTAAGAAACTAACATTCTTTCGATGAATTTCTAAGTGTTGAACATTGGGAGAAGAAGCCACAAGGAAATGGACACTCTTTTCGGCATTCCCACAATCACATAGCTTCAGGTATTCCAGATTGTTGTAGGAAGCATTAAAAAAATCCATTCCCTACATGCAAAAAATAGAAATAGTATAAGCAATGGGTTTATATGCATGAAATGAAGAAATTGAGAAGATAGATTGAAACTACTCACTTGATTAACACATATTGTCAATTTCTTGACAGATTTCATTCCTTGAATGAAAGTACTACTGATAGTACCTTCGGGTTCAACTCTTACTTTTGCCTCTTATAGATTAAGCATATTGTCAGTTGTGATGGGCGTGGTAGTAGCATTGATTCGAAGACGCTTCGGAGAAGGAGTGTGTAACCTCAACAATGACGGGGAACAACAGAATATGCTGTTTCAGACTCATCTTTCAAACTCAAAACTAGATCTTTTAGCGGGACAAACAGAGAGAAACTGAACAAGTCGTTGGTTTGTTAAGGCAAGCACATCATTGAGTTCCAGAAAACGCAAACAGGGAGAGAAACATCATCACGGATATAAAAAAAAAACGAACCATACATATATAAACTCACAAAGGATCTGCAATAGTACAAGCTGTTCGGCAAAAAGCTCCTCATCTCCACATAATTATCATAGGCAATTGCAAGCTTTTCACTCTACGAGTAATTGTAAAATTAACCCATTTCTTTAAATCTTCAGGAATGGAAAGGCCACCCCAACACTTGATCACAAACGTTTTGATTTCCGGACTTGGATATAATGGCAGAGTATCGTTAAGAAACAACCTGAGCGGCTCGGAATCTTCTTCTTTTATGCAAACAAATTGCAGACTGGTGACATACTTCCAAATATGCTCATAGCGTTTGCCAAAACGCTAGTTGTTATACGCTTTTTTGTTGGGACAAAGGACAATATCTTTATCAGAACATCATCTGGTAAAGTAGTGATTCTATCCATAGTAAACAAAGGAAGAAGAAGGAAAAGATTCTACAAAAAAACGTTTTTGGTGTAGCAGAGATTTGGGTTACATAGAAGATTGATCACTATGACAGAGAAGACCGAAAGATAAACACGAAAAAACTGAAGGGACAAAGAAATCGGGGAGGATATGAAAAGGCAGTTTTTATGATAGGTTAATGGATCTGGGTTTTTGTCTTTTCTCTATCAAACACGTCTTTTACTGGTGAGGGGAAGTTAAACGGTCATGTTTATCTTTGGAGAAAATGGTGGCAACGGAACAGTGATGGACTTGAGCTATTCATAAGCTCATTTTAAATAATTAACAGTTGTGTTCAGATTATAAAAGGTTTAGAAAAGGGAATTTTAGGTAATAGAGTAGTTTTGGGTTTATAATTAGTTTTTCGGTAGTTTTGAGTTTATAATTAGTTTTTAGGTAGTTTCACTAGTTTTTTCT
>OVAP01004161.1:0-15094 GCA_900406295.1 Aurinia saxatilis | reverse complement strand
CGGTTCGGGTCGGTTCGGTTTGTTCGGTTCGGTTATAAATCCCAGGCCTAGCTATAACAATAATTTTTTTGACTTGACTACAAAAATATATAACAAAAAAAGAAGAAGCAAACTACAAATTGACTTGAACATCAAGATGTTTGCATCAAGGTTCACTATAACATAAAAAAAGCATAGCGGGTACAATTTGCATTAAAATGAGAATGTTTAGGTTAAAAAGAATAAAAAAAGCGACGGCTTGTTTTCTTTTTTAACCTTTATTTTTATTTTTTTAGTTTCCTTTGTTTCTCTTGTTCCGTTGCGTGAGAAAGATATCATTGAACGGTGTTTGTTATATTCCCAGATTCGACGGTCAAAAGTATTCACCAAACCTCCTCACAGCGAATTTTCTTTCACTCTCATCGCCGTCCAACATCTGAGATCTCTCTCTCTCTCTCTACACTCTCCTTCCATCACCAAAGATGCATTCAAGCCATCTTCTTCTCGAGGAGCCCATCAGGATGGCTTCAATCCTCGAACCATCCAAATCTGTAATCATTTCTCATTTCTCATTTCTAGATCGATTTTAGGGTTTGATTTCCCCTTCTTCTGATCTTGTTTTCTGTTATGTATGTTTCTCAGAGTTTCTTCCCGGCATTGACTAAGATCGTCGGAACTCTCGGTCCTAAATCCCGATCCGTCGAAACTCTCTCCGGTTGTCTTAAAGCCGGCATGTCTGGTAATAACCATTCACTTTCTTGTGGTTTTCAGTCTCACTCAATACTTTACTTTATTCATTTTGCTTTTGTTGTGAAGTTGCTCGATTCGATTTCTCGTGGGGAGACGCTGATTATCACCAGGAGACACTAGAGAATCTCAAAATTGCTGTCAAGAGTACTAAGAAGCTTTGTGCTGTACGTTTATTATTAAACTCTTCTCTGATTTTAGATTTTGTGTTGAGATGTGTTTTTTTTTGGGGGGGGGGTGCTTAGGTTATGCTTGATACCGTGGGACCTGAGCTGCAAGTTATTAACAAGAGTGAGAAAGCTATTTCTTTGAAAGCTGATGGTTTGGTTACTTTGACGCCGAATCAAGACCGTGAAGCCTCTTCTGAAGTCCTTCCCATTAACTTTAATGGGCTTGCACAGGTTTTTGTCTATGAATCTTATGGAATGAGATGATGTTATGTGTATGATCAAGGCTGTTTGCTGATGTAACTGGGGTTGATGTTTTCAGGCAGTGAAGAAAGGAGACACTATCTTTGTTGGCCAGTACCTTTTCACTGGTAGTGAAACAACTTCAGTTTGGCTCGAGGTATGAATACAAAGCTGAATAATGGAAATTTGGTGGTATCTATTGTAAAGTTTAGCATTTAATCTGTCAAACGACCTGCAGGTTGATGAAGTTAAAGGAGATGATGTCATTTGCCTATCAAGGAATGCTGCTACTCTGGCTGGTGCTTTGTTCACTTTGCACGCCTCTCAAGTCCATATTGATCTGCCAACTCTTACTGAGAAGGATAAGGAGGTCAGAGTTGCTTCTGATCTATAATTCTTGTGATTGTTTTGTTTCCCTCTGTAACACATTCTTGGATTTATGTTTGAGTGTTTGACCAGGTTTTACTTATTTATTTGGTTATCCACTAGGTTATAAGCACATGGGGAGTTCAAAATAAAATCGATTTTCTCTCATTGTCTTATTGTCGACATGCAGAGGATGTTCGCCAGGTCTGTATTTTTCTGCTGTTCTTCAGCTGTGGTATACTCTATTAGTTCTGAACAATAGCAACTTGTTGTTTCTTTACACAGACCCGTGAAATGCTTAAAAAGTTGGGTGACCTCTCTCAGACACAAATATTTGCTAAGATTGAGAATGTAGAGGTAAGTGCAATGTGTGAAATTTGTGCTTTAGATTATGTCTCAGTCACTTTCTCTTTTTCCGTAAGGAGGAAGCTGCTGATTTTGTATTTTTGATTTAGGGACTAACCCACTTTGATGAGATTCTACAAGAAGCTGATGGTATTATTCTTTCTCGTGGGAATTTGGGTATTGATCTTCCCCCAGAAAAGGTATGTTTCTTTGTCATTCAGTTGACTTGACTTGACTGGCACCAAAATTTACACTCTTTTATAAATACCTTGGTGAGTTCTGGTGCAGGTGTTTTTGTTTCAAAAGGCGGCTCTTTACAAGTGCAACATGGCTGGAAAGCCAGCTGTTCTTACCCGTGTTGTTGACAGTATGACTGACAACTTGCGACCAACTCGTGCAGAGGCAACGGATGTTGCTAATGCTGTTTTAGATGGTAGGTTTATCATTGAATTGTGCTTTTAACATTTTATAGCATATACTGCTTAATTTGTTAAGTCTAATGAAATGGTGGAGGAAATCTGTTTCTGGATCATAGCTTTTCTCATAACTTAGGGTTTCTTCTTCCATGTTACTTCCTGCAGGAAGTGATGCAATTCTTCTTGGTGCTGAGACTCTTCGTGGATTATACCCTGTTGAGACAATATCAACTGTTGGTAGGATCTGTGCTGAGGTAGGCTTTATGATTTATTTCTTTGGTACAACTTCGCTGCTTGCATCTTTAAAGTTCAAATCCCGCGCATCTTGCAAATACGTGGAATCAAATTGTGGCTTGTCATCCTATTTGCGCTTACCCAGTTTCTGTACCTGTCCATAGGCAGAGAAGGTTTTCAACCAAGATTTGTATTTCAAGAAGACTGTTAAGTATGTGGGAGAACCAATGTCTCACCTGGAATCCATTGCTTCTTCAGCTGTAAGTCTGTCTTCTGTCTTGCAGAGATATAGGAAAGGCTTAGAATTTCTGATTTTAAGCTGCAAATTGTCATCTCAATGTCTAATCTAGCTAAATCCACACTTGATCAGGTGCGGGCAGCCATAAAGGTCAAGGCATCCGTAATTATATGCTTCACCTCTTCTGGAAGGGCAGCCAGGTTCATAGCATACCTTTTGGCTTAAACTGTTTTCTCTGTTTGGTGTATTCCTAATCGTCTAATGAATTGTTATGTCTCTGATCTCCATGCAGGTTGATTGCCAAATACAGGCCAACAATGCCGGTCATTTCTGTTGTCATTCCCAGGGTTAAGACAAATCAGCTGAAATGGAGCTTTAGTGGAGCTTTTGAGGTATGGTACCCCTGGTTTCGGAAGCCACATTCATGCCCAACTTTTACAAATTGCTGCTTTTGTTTTGCATAGAATTGCTTGATTACTTTGTAATTTCAGAATCTAGGTTTGATACACCATTGTCACATACGTGTATGTGATAGTTTAAGGTTTAACATGTGTGACTCTTATCAGGCAAGGCAGTCACTTATTGTCAGAGGTCTCTTCCCAATGCTTGCTGACCCTCGTCACCCTGTAAGTCTTAAAGATGCTCTATATGTTACAATTATATCACTCTTTAAGACTTTGTGCCTTGAGGAGCAATATTGATGCTACAAATTTGTGCCTAAATCTGGTAGTTTGGTATTCTTTTCGAACGAGTGGTTGTCGCAGAGGCTCATACAAGTGTTCAACCTCCAATATATGTAAAACTGTGATGGTATTATTTCAGGCGGAATCAACAAGTGCTACAAACGAGTCAGTCTTGAAGGTTGCTCTAGACCACGGAAAGCAAGCTGGAGTGATCAAGTCGCATGACAGAGTAGTGGTGTGCCAGAAAGTTGGTGATGCATCTGTTGTTAAGATCATCGAGCTCGAAGATTAATAACTCTTGCCTCACAAAAATACTATGAAATTGGCTGCAATTTGGGTTGCCTTCAAAAATCTAAATTGATGACAGTTATGCCCGGAGTTAGTATTATCTCCTGGTCTTTTGGTTTTTGTACGTAGAGATTTGATGTCTCTCACGGTGCCTCCCTTTTTTGGCTATATTTGATTACTTTCAAGTTTAAGCATATGACTAAACCATACAATGCGTAGCAACGATATAATAAATTGTAACATTCCCTATATTTTTTCCCCCTGTTACGAAGTTCTATCAAATCGACTAATTGTAGACCATTTTGCCATCAAATCGACTAATGTTTAGTATTTTGGGTTTGGTTCTCTATTCTACTTAAAGGACTTGCTTGGTAATCAAACATAGGCACGCTGAGACCAGATATCTGATCCCAAACCCAATAGCCAATATCTTGTTGCACCATGTTTGGCCATACATTTGTTTCTTTGAATTCCTAAAAATCTTCTTTTCACTAAGGTTTTCTATGCTTTGTTTTTAATCAAGAAAACAAAAAATTACATCGCATCGACAGAGATCTATAACATGATAAACCCAATCCTTAATGATCAAAAGTTAATATTATATAAATTTCATGAGGTTCAACAAGAAGGAAAGGGAATATTACAAGCTGCGAACATTTTGTGACCATTTGGAGAGACAAAAAATGTACCAAACCAATAGTCTTTTACGTAACCACACATACAAGGCTGGTGTTCTACCAGTTTTCCGCAACAATGTGCAGTCGGTGGGATTCCAGCTATTATCGGTAGCAGGCATGGCTCGAGGTCTTTCAGATCGCATTTCACTTTCTCTTCACTTCCAAGAGGAGTTGCTCCGATCAAAGCTGGAGCCAATTGGATGGCCATCACAATCGAAAGGAGTACTAATGTCCTGAACTTCATGTTGTTTTTTAATTGTTTCAATTAAATGTTTTGAGATTATTGATGGTATAGGAGGCAATTATATATAGGTGGATTTTTTTGTTTTTTTAATTTTTTTTTTTCGACCAAACTTCTAAATCATAAGAAAGGTTCCGATCTGGTTACCCAGGTTGGAATAATGTTGTTTACATAGGAAAATTCGAAAAAACAGTGTCGCGCAGAACGGGTCAGACAGTCTGCTTGGGAATTTGTTTCGCGTCTGATAAAAGATAGGGAAAAGGACGAAAAACGTCCACGGAGCTCGCCGAATTCTACCAACATGATGTCGAGTGCTGGCCAGTCGTCAAGTGCTCCAATAATCTTCGTCAGTTTCAAGCAATCCATCTGGAAGGCATAACATGGGATGTCGTGTTCCAGGATGCTTGACATAGCCCAAAGAAGAGCTTCCAGCTCAGCATGCAGGGGTGATAAACTTCTCCGAACTCCTCGTCCACCGAGCATAATAATATGGTTTTCTTGACAACATACCCATCCTAGTCCCGCAGTTACGTCTGAGGTTTTCCACGATCCATCAATCCTACAAGAAAGGCCCGATCCTTGTTGTATGGGATTGACATCAGTGACTGAAGCCGGTTCCTCCATAACTTGTGCTTCCGACCATGCCAAAAGTTCAGTCTGAGCAAATTTTAAAATTTCTGTGGACATGAATTCGACCTTGAAATACCTTCTTATTTCTTGATTTCCAAATATACCATAAAAGCCATGGAAAAATATCATGATCATAGGCTTGATCTTCCATTTCCTCTCCCGAAGGGCTGCGCCACAACAAGAAATCGACATTAACAAATACATAACTGCTTGGAAAATCATTATCCGGCCGAGAAAAATTAGCTAATTGCCAGGTTTGTACCGAAGTTGGACATTCAAATAAAGCGTGATTAATCGTTTCATCATGAACACCACATCGCGGGCAACTTGTATTAATGCTAATTCCGCGTCCATTTAAGCGTGTTAAAACAACTAATGACCCATTCAACATTTGCCACAGAAAATGCTGAATTTTAGATAGACATTTAACCTTCCACACATGTGCCTTTAAAATTGTCGTGCTCGGTTCCCCATAAATCATGGATTCCACATATGAATTCATTTTTTGGGTCAACAATAGCCTGATTTGACCGTATAAACTCTGGATTTCGTATAATACCAAATGACCTTATCTGGTCTACCACCTGAAAGTACCGGCATAGCCCGAATCAATTGGACATCTTGCTGATCCATCATCTGATGCAGAAGGGGTACATTCCAATTACCCGAACGATCATCAATTAATTGATCAATCGTAAGACTAGGATAGAAGTCACCCCCTAAACCACGGGCAGGTCGAGGAAACTCACCGGGTTCCTCCCAGACGGATATAGTCTTCCCCCCTCCCACTCGCAACCGACAACCCTTAAGTAATAACTCTCTAGCCGAAGATATACTCGTCCACCCATATGAAGGAGAGTAAACCTTTTTACGCTGCAGAGAATGCGTTTTGGGATAGTATCTCCCTCTTAACACTCGAGCCACCAACGATTCTGGAAACTAATATAGCCTCCAAAATTGTTTAGTCAATACAGCTGTGTTAAAATTTTATTGTTGTGTATGAAATTATGAATCATTGGGTCTTATCTCATTATTAACTTTCCTCAAATGCTTATCTGTTTTTTTTTTTGTAAACAACTTAAATGCGTATCTTATTGATTACTCTCTCTGTTAATATTTTATGTTTTTTTAATCCAAAAACATGTCATTTTATATGTTCAAAGTTCAATATTCCCTATGTTTATTTTTCTTTGAGTTTTAAAATTTCTGCACACAGATTAAGGATTCATCAAAAAAATTATTTTATTTTATGTTTTATCATCAATTCCAAAAAAATAAAAATAAAACAATCTATATCATTCAAACAATCAAAAACACTAAAAACTCAATAAATTTTGCATAGAAATCTGAAAACATTAATTAAAATAAAAACTTGACAAAAAAACTTGACCAAAAACATAAAATAATAATAATTAAAATAAAACAAAAAAAATCTCTAAAACATCAGAAATAGAGAGGGAGTACGACTTTTCATTTACTCAAAGATAATAACATATGTATTGATATGTTTAATAGGGACATATTTATAGGTTTTTCAAGTTTTATTGAAATGTGTCAATATGACAATTTGTGTAATGTATGTTTTTTTTTTTTTAGCAAAGTGTAATGTTGTATGTACTTATTTGACTGAATTTAATGCATTTCATATCAGTGACATTTGTTTTTTTTAAAGTTTGTGGAATTTTGACACTTTACTTACTATTANGTTTGTGGAATTTTGACACTTTTCTTACTATTTTATTTATCTTTTTTAAAACTTATTTTTTTTTTTTTTTTTTTGTTAATTACCATCAAATATGAAACCGAATAGAAAGCCAAATTTAATTGGATATAGAATCTGAGAATGTCATGAAAACCAAAGCTCTAAGTTTTTACAGGAAACCAAAACCAAAAAGATCTACAAAAATAAACGAAAAAAGTGTAGAGAAGAAGAGTAAACAAAACTACAAGTTGCGGGTAAGAAAGACCTCCAAGACCTATGATTAACAATAACAAAGAGCCACAACCAAGAATTTAACTCATAATCCACCTAATCTTTAACCTAAAAAATCTAAGTCTAAAATTTTGCATCTCTACAAAAGTTTAGCCTTACAAAAGCTAACTATATAAGACCCTATGATAAAATTAATTATTCATCTAAACTAAAAGGCGGTGGAAGGATGCAAAAAAGATTCACAAATTTAAAGAAAATGCTAATGAAAGATTATTAAAGAACCGATAACGTCCAAAAAGAGAATCAAACCACACCTACATATCAATGATACGAACCCCTCTTAGTTTTTTTTTTTCTCTATCACCAAACTTGTCAACATGCCCGGCTCAAATTTTTGTTGGATCATGTGCTTAATTTATATTCTTCTCCTAAATTTTACTGCAAATTTGAATTTTGGACCCTATTTTACATATTTTTGATAAATGGATCCTAATTTTAGAAAGAAAATTAGTAAAAATAAATGGGATCAAGTGCATTTTGCACTCTTTGTGCATAGTCTAAGCCGGCCTGCTTATCAAATCTACCAGCTAAAACAAGTTTTTCTCTCATACACATCTCACCGATGAACCCCTTTCAATCTTCTAAAAACTTAAAATTACAAACTATAAAATAAATATCGGATCAGTTGTTAAAACTTAAAAAAAACCAATCACCATTCTAAACCAAAAAGCACACTCTCTCTTTCTCTCTCTTTTTCGGCGGCTAGGATTACAAAATTAAGATATACATCTTCCACTTAGTTATGATACTACTATAAGTTAATTATTGTTTTTCTTCTTTGGATGTTATCATAAACGGACGTTTTCGATCTAAACAGAAAATATAATGTAGAAAAGAATGGTGAGGAGAAAGTGATGATGATAAATAAAGAATACATACAGATTTTAAATGAATTTTTTAGCAAGACAAAAAACAGAAAAACTACAAGTTGCTGGTAAGGTAGATTTACAGCAAATTTTTATTTGAGAAATTTTAAGAAATACTCCTTTCCATATGCCCCATTTCAAAAATAACCCTATTTATCTTTCAAAAATACCTTTTTTATTAAGAATTGATTTAAGATTTAATTTAGGGATTAAATCTTGTAGGGTTAGAGTTTAGTGCTTTATAAACTATTTTTTGTTTATGTTTGAGGTATTAGGGTTTATATTTTAGGAGTTTTAGATTTATTAAAGATTAAAATCTTTTTTTGGGTTTAGGGTTTTAATCCTAAACCCTAGATTCTAAACCTTACAACCCTACAAAAAATTATAAGAATATTTTAAAATATTAAAAATAATAATTTAGATTGAATTTAGATTGAAACTAATACCTTTTTAAAAAATAACCAAAAAAGAGATAATTTTAAAAATATGCATCCAAAAGGAGCATTTTTTAGATTCTCTTTTTATTTTATGAATCTCATGATATCATTACGTACCATTTTCCAAAATCATATCCAATTTCGATAAAAACAAGATCAAACAAACAGAAGTTACCATGTCACACATCTAAACTCCCAACTTGCACCAGAATTTTCTTCATCGTTAAATATATATATTGCCCGTAGACATTTGCTAGCTAGTAAAACATCAAGTTTTTGTTATTTATTGCACATTTTCAATTCAGAGAAAAATCTTTGATTTGTTTTTTTTTTTTTTTGAAAGATAAATCTTTGATTTGTTGTACGTTTCTTCACATGTTTTTTTTGCCGTGGTATCCAATTTCTTCATCTTTTATTTATGAAAAAGCACAAAAACTCCAAAGACGTTAAAAGTACTAATACGATAAAACTCATAAAAACATGAGAAAATACGAAACTAAATTACATAAAACGCCGTTAGAAATTGTAAAAGAAAAAGATACTTATAAAAAAAATTGGTTGATTTTTCGGTGAATGTTTGGTCTCTGAAATTATTTTATCGATTATTTCTGTCAAACTTTTTGTGGAAATTTTTGTCGAAAAATAATCATGTTTTCTTGTGATGAAACCATTAACATATCGTGTCTTCGCTTTGGTTCCATTCAAAATATTCAGGTATAAGACATGTACTCAAATGATTTTTCAATCCTAAGCGACTTGGTACAACCAGAAACATCGACTTCAAGATTTGTGAGTTTTTAATCCAGGTATGTAAAAGAAAGATGAATGATGGAACATGTCCCCCAGAAAATTGAACTCGTCTGGAACATTGTGTACAGGGCTTAATTACCACTTAGTCAGCTCGGAGCAATCTATGCTGTACAACACCTAAACAGTAGTATTATTGTTTTACATAAAATTTGTTTTAGTTGGGGCATGTATGGTGGGTTTTCAATTAATTGCCAATGAGTTGTATTTCAATTAATACTTAATAGTATGTCGTACAACACCTAAATAGTAATATTGTTATACATCAATTGTGTTTAGTTGTGTAGTGTATGGTTAGGCTTTCAATTTATTGTAATTTGGTTTTGCATGCTAAAAACTGAGGGACCAACATTTGTACGTTAAGTTGGACATTAATCAGGTTTTTTTCCTCTTTAGTTAATGTCTTTGTCTGGAAAATATCGTAATCCACGCTTGATCATGAGTTATGATTTATGAATGATCAATAATCATGATGTTTTTTCTTTGACTCCTCATTGTTTTTTTTCTCGAACTCTCATCCTTACTAATGACCACATGTCGGATTACGTGATAACGATGCTCCCAAACTTCATAACAACTCGTTGTAAATTCTCATAAAAATCAAACGGTCTCAATCTCTATATATATAATCTCAATCACAATATAAATCACATGTAAAAAACAGGTATCACAAAAGGAAAAAAGGACCCTACATGAGATTAGTAATGGGAAAATATCTTTATAACCTCATGTAAACAAACAAGAAAGAGGTTAGTTACGACGTCAATTAAAACTTGATTAATAAGTTCAGACAAAGATCTTTGAGTGAAATCAATAATTTGAAAGATAATAATTCGTTTTCGATCAGAAAGAAATTTATTTCTAAGATTTGAATATATAAAAACTTAAATTATATAATCAAACTGCCTGAAAATGTTTCTCATAGTATATTCAGGATCACATCAAAATGCCTGAATAAAATACTATGTTTCTATTAGTATAATACTAGAGATTGTTGCAGAAAGAGTAATGAAGATGCTAAAGATAATTGACACAAAAAGAATATATACAACCCAGCTAGGAAAATGCTGGAGGCTTTGAGTTTTAAACATTGACGATTTATAGGTTTTTTTACCAAGTTATTTACATGCGACTACGAATAACATTCAAGCAAAGACCGAAGTTGTTAAAAGTTTTTGAAATGTAACTAAAAACTGATTGAATTAACCATCAAACTTAAAGCTCACTAACGAGAATAAGATGAAGATGTACAATCAATTTGAGTTTCAGTAACCATTTAAAGTTTTCAATTTGAAGAACTTTATGTTTACGAAATTTTATTTTTGTTTCTGAAGAATTGATACTGTAAAGTAAATATTCTTGAATTTAATAGTCGTTGGCTATGGTATCAAATGATAACGAACTTGTAGAAAATCATTCTTATTTTATTTAAAAAAAAAACATTCTTATTTTTTTGTCAACTGTTTTCATTTTATTTCAAAGACGGTTACAACCATTGAATTACATAAGGTCTATTTATACATCTTGCAACTTTAGCTAGCTTGAGAATTTAAATTCCTAGGAATCTTCATAAAGCTAGCCACCTCAAATGATTAACTGAGGAAGATAATATCCTTACACATCATGCTAAGTGTTGGATGCAATGGGGGATGACTCTCATTCATTTGGTGACCACTTTGAAGAGGCGCGTAGAGGTCATTCGAGTCCCCACAAAAGAGTATCTTATGGTAATCATGTTTCCTGATCTCTGTAATTGCCATCTTTAGAGTTTCTTCTTCAGCCTGCATTGGCGTAGGTAAAGGCTGAATTGATGCAGAGCCTTGCAATAATATTCTTCCTTGTCTATCTTGTAAATTCAAACCAATACCAGCCTTTTCCTTCTCATTTATCCATGAATCATCTGTGCAACAAAAAAAATCTATATTATTCATAAACAACTCCTCAATTGTCTTGGGAGCATTACAGTTCTGTTTATTCAAATTAAAAAAGTTTTGTTTCTTTTGACCATTCTCCCCCATATCCATATATTTTGCTTGCTGCCACATTTGTAAGTCAATTTGCGCCTTTTGTATCAGTTCTAGAATACCCCATCTCTTATTCTTAAATATTAATGCATTTCTAGCCTTCTAAATACGCCAACCAATAAGTGGTAATACCTCTCCATCTTCTTTCATACTCATGATGCAATTTCTAATATGATGCATATTTTGAATAAGAGAATTTTGATTCAGAGTAAAACCTGTTATTTTTCTTGAAGTAGCAAACTCCCAGATTTCAGCTGCTACCTTGCATTGAAACAGTAAGTGATTAACTGTTTCGTTCTCCTCTCCACACATCTGGCATATTGGATCTACTTGAATGTTTCTTCTTCTTAAGTTCTATGCAACTGGCATAGCATTGCGTAAGCATTTCCACCAGAAGATTCTTAACTTAGGTTGAATATTCCATTTCCATATGCTAGAAGCTAGTAGAACAACTTGCTCTTGTATATCTCTGCTCTCTTCATTATTAGTTTTATTCTCATGAGGCATATGAGCTAAATGGTAACCAGATTTTACTGTATATATGCCCTCTTTATTGTATAACCAAATAATGGAGTCGTTCATACCTGATAAGGAAGGCATGATTGACTTGATTAACTCAGCATCTTCTGGTTCCATAATTATGCTAAGGAGTTCCTCATTCCAGAGATGTGTCCTTGGATAGAAAAGATCATTAACCTTTAGATTATTAAAGTCAGGAGAGTAATTAATTCTTCTTGGAGGCCTTGATGGAGTAGTAGGGAGCCAATAATCAGTCCACACCTTAATAATATTACCATTTCCTACATTCCATCTAACTCATGCTTGTATTAATTTATTACCTTGAAGAATGCTTCTCCAAGCATGACAATTCTTTTGGTTTGCGCTTGGAGAAGCTCACCATTCATATAATATTTTGCTTGGTATACTTGGGATAGCAATGAGTTAGGATTTTGCAGAAGTCTCCAGCTCTGTTTTGCTATCATTGTAAGATTGAAATCTCTAAGTTTACGTATACCAAATCCACCAAATTTCTTTGAACATGTAATTTTCTTCCATGAAATCCAGTGTATATATTTTTTACCTTTGTCTTGACCAGTAGCCCACCAGAATCTTCTCATTGATGCAGCCATTTGGTTTAAAATCTTTTGAGGCAGCATAAAACAACTCATACTATATCATGGTATAGTTGTAGCTACAGCTTTGAGTAATGTTTCTTTACCTGCAGGAGATATGAGATTAGAATACCAACTATCTATCTTGGCCTCTACCCTGCTTGTAATATAGCTGAATGTATGAGTTTTATTGTGTCCCACTGATTCTGGCAGTCCTAAGTATTTCCCGAAACCACCCAAGTTATCTAATTGCATCATATGGCCAAGCAATGTTTTAATTTCACTATGGCGACCTTTACCGCAAGTTATGGCTGATTTATGGAAATTGACTTGTTGGCCTGATGCTAATTCATATTCCTTAAGCAGTTGAATCATGTGCTGACATTCTACCGGGTCTGCTTTGCAAAACAACAAGGAATCATTTGCAAAAAGAAGATGTGAGATTGAGGGACACTTATGACTAGCTTTGTACCCGTGAATTAAACCCCTTTGTACTCTATCTTGTATTAAAGCCGACAAGCCTTCAGTACACAAAATATATAGATATGATGATATAGGATCACCTTGTCTAATTCCTCTATGTGGTTTGATAAATCCTGCTGGAGTCCCATTCACCAAAACTGAGTAACTGACTGTGGTTATACACTTCATGATCCATGAGCACCATTTATCTGAAAAACCAAGTCTTTTCCACTCTATTCTATCAAAAGCTTTACTGATGTCTAGCTTTAGAGCCATATAAGGAACTTTTATCTTTCTAGTATATAAAGAGTGGATTAACTCATGAGCTATTAATACATTATCTGTAATCAACTTGCGTGGTATGAAAGTTGACTGATTCAGAGATATAGTGCTATCTAAATAAGGCTTGAGTCTTTCAGCTAAGATCTTAGAGATTAATTTATAAGCTACATTGCATAAGCTAATGGGCCTATAATCTCTGACTGTCGCAGGTGATTCTACTTAGGAATTAGGCAGATATGGGTGTGATTAATCTTATGATCAAGCTTTCCATCCTGAAAAAGATTGAATTAACTTATACACACCTCTCTTTATTATGTTCCAGTGATCTTTGTAGAACCCTATGTTAAATCCATCAGGCCCAGGCGCTTTTTCTCTGCTCATTTGTTGCAAAGCTTGCATGATTTCTGCCTCCATGTCTGGCTTCGTCAGATCTTCATTCATCCTTGCAGTGACTTTAGGCTTTACACATGCTAACACTTCATGTACACTGTCACTACATTGAGAGGAGAATATGGAATTAAAATAAGACACTATAGTTTAATTTATTCCATACTCATCTAAATGTGTTGTCCCTTTATCATCCGTAATAGCTCTAATTCTGTTATAGCTTCTTCTTTGTTTAGTTTTAGCATGGAAATAAGCAGTATTTTTGTCACCAGCTCTAAGCCATTGTACTCTGCTTTTTGTTTTTCCAGTACTCCTCCTCAAGCCTATATTCAGCAGTTAGATCTCTTTTAGTTTGAGCAATATTATGAAAATTAGGGGAAAGAGAATTGTACTCTTGGTGTAGTCTGGCTTGTAGTTGTTGTATGTTGGTCTGTGAGTTTGTAGAATGCTTGGCTCTCCATCTTGATAATCATGTTCTATATTTAACCAATGCATCTGCAAATTTCTCCCCTTTTAAATCTTGACAGTGAGCTTGCCAAGTGTTTTGAAGTTCTTGTGCAACTTCAGAGTTAAACCTCCATCTACTATCATACTTGAAGGTCCTTGCTTGGTTTCCGCTGATCTTATCTGTAAAAAGAAGCAATGGACGGTGATCTGATCCACCCCATTCTAATAATTTAACATAAGCATCAGAATACTCATCGAGCCAATCAGCTGTAGCTAGGACTCTATCTATTTTGGACTTAATATCATATCCAGGCCTTCCCATCCAAGTAAATTTACCTCCAATTACTTGTAGTTCATGAAGGCCTGAGGTATTGATAAGGCTTCTAAACACTTGAAACTGATGCTCTGGTCTGTAGACTCCACCAAGCTTTTCATCATTCCTCCTGATATCATTAAGATCCCCTATTAACACCCTTGGATAGCCATTATACATGCCTGTTTGTGCAAAATATGTCAGCTTCCTCCACAAAATATTTCTATATTTTCTTATAGGATTCCCATAAACATAAGTTAACCAAAAAGATCCCCCCCCCCAGATTCGAGTCGAATGGGGTAAACCGTATCAAATAGTTCACCTCAATGGATCACTTGGAGCAGATGGATCAAGGTATTTTTTTATTTGCAAAGAGGAAGGATATATAACTCTAAAGTTTCAAACTATCTCGACTCCCTTCAAGAGATAGATTTCTTTCCACGATAATATCTATATTTTCTTAAGAAAGAAGTATCTTAGTAAATCCTAAGCGCCCTTGTATGGCTTTCAAAGCTTTCTTTGCATGCTTGAGTGCATTACACATTAATATAATACATATATATCAAGCTTTTCTTGAGTTTTCAATAAGGGGCATCTATAGTAAGGGGCCTTTTCAATAAGACTCGCGCTAGACGATCACGTTTTTTGTCTTCCACGAATACTAGGGTCATATCATCTCCAAGTATATCGTGTAGTATTTGCGCGTAGGT
>OVAP01004160.1:0-15098 GCA_900406295.1 Aurinia saxatilis | reverse complement strand
ATTCGTAGCAAATGCCTCGCAAAACAATTCCTAGCAAACTCCTCGCAAAAAAAATTCCTAGCAAACTCCTCGCAAAACAATTCCTAGCAAACTCCTAGCAAAATTACGAGGAATTCTCCAATCCCTCGCAAATTCCTCGCAACATTTTTGCGAGGAATTTTGCGACGAATACCGTTTCCATGCAAATCTTGCGACGATTTTGCAACGTTAAGACCATTGCGACTCACCATTTGCGAGGAATTTGAATTCGTAGCAAATTCATAGCAAACACTTGTTTGCTACGAATTTGCTAGGAATTCTTCCCTAGCAATAGGGATGTTTTCTTGTAGTGCTCACATTATAACTAAACCGGTAGAACTAACCAAAATACAAGGGACATGGCTCATGTCGTGGCTCTCTCGAATGAAAGTTTCAATGTAATTATGCGGAAAGCTAATCTTAGTGAGCCGTTTTCAATTTTTTCCGGTTGTCCCGCATACTCTGGTACAAAATTGGTTAACCATAATCGCTGATAGGTTAAGCAAGTTGGTATGATAGATTGAGTCAAATACCACACAAGGCACAAGATTTTGTCTTAAAAAAACCGGTTACTCTAAACCCAAATCAAAATTGACCAATAGAAAACAAAAATCAAACAAAAAAATTCCATTACTTTGAATGTGGTGACCGTCTGAAGGAATCGAAACAAAACAAGTGTTGTAGAAATGACTTTCCAGAGCAATGAGCCATTTTTTAGCACCAATTCTTGAATTTTGGTTAAAAAGGTTTATGGTTTCTTCCACCTTATAAACGCATTGGTCAAGAATGGTTACCTACATTTAATAATTGAAGTAAGCCCAAATTAATCTCTATTGTAATAAAATTTTACCTTTAACACACCATTGATTAAATGATAGATAAGACATCCAGAAGGAAATCTCATAAAATTGGGACGTAAATATGTCGCATACGAACTAAAAAACATAGAGATATCCACGATAAGCCATGTATCATTTTCCATACGCTTTGAGCATCAAACAATTTCACTTTCCGGGTTGGAACTAAAGGGGAAGTTCGTGGCATAAAATCCACGTTAATCTACATAAAAATTTTATTAAAGAAGCATTCACTAATTAAATCACAATTTGATATGAAAAGTTATATAAAATTGAACATGATCATGTACCACTTGGTATTGTGGGTGCAGTTCCGTAGACACATCAGCAACGGTTGTGGGGAATATTTGTGTCGAATGTGCCTAAATAAGAAAATACAATAACAAAAAGAAGTAATTGACATAAAAAAAATAAAATTCTTATAGATAGTTTAGGTTTTCTACACTTAAATGATTCATGAGATTTGTGACCAACAATGAAGCATCACATGGGACAAGTCAAGAAGCTCTTGAAGCCTCATGTATAAACCTAGAAACGTTTATTTTGTACCAAAGGAAGTATTTAGAGTAGTATCGGTCAAGATCCAACCTCTCATTTTTCCAAACCGGTCTCTCTCTCCTTGCAAGAAAACGACTTCTTTTAATTATAATGTGGCCATAAACAAAGATGCAGTAACAGCAGGAAATCGGCGTTTCAATGAATTCAATTTCCTCATGAAAAAGTCATTGTCTCTAGCTCTGAGTGGAGAAGAACGTTCTCGAACCATTGTTCATTCTCTTGGGGCACGAGATCAGGTGGTATGGTTGGTCCGTTGTAAAACCTACATATCAAAGGAGAGGCCATGATTTGAATTAGAATTGCTCGCAAAACATAGTTTTGTTGTTGTAGACGAATCCTCGTTCACCGATTATAATTCATATTTGTTCTTTGAATCATGCATAGTTAAAAAAAACAGCACATTGGTAAATCAACACTTATATAAGAACATCTAAATCCAGAAATAAATTACTAAACATGTTTTAAAAAATAGTTATGCCATTTAAATTTTTTTAGTAAAAAATGAATATATATATATATATATATATATATGAAATTCAATCTTTTGAATTAATAGTGTAGCAATTAATTTACTAAACCAGCATAAAATAGACATGAAATGTTAATTAAAGATTTGGGAAACTAAATCTTACCTTGATGGTTCCATTGAAGATACTCGCACTCCAAAATATGAATCTGTAGATTCAAAACTTTTGCTAGTTTGTGAGCACTAATCTTCAAACCCAGTAAACTCACATATAAAGTGATATGGTTATACAATATTTACACAATTATGGCAAAACTTAATACATTTTATATTTTCTAAACTTAAATATATATATATATATATATCGAAATTAGTAAAGTATGTGATAAAACTGAGTTTGTGATATATCTCATATTTTACCGGTTTTTATCATAATGAATCTATACTTATATTTATTTTAGAGTCTATATTACTATTATTAGAGTTCAAAATAGTCATTTTAGGTGCATAGACGAGTTTTAGAGCTTTGGAAGGATCTAGAAGATTTATGGAGCAAAAAGATTGGAGTGACGAAACGAATATGGAAATTCAGGAGATGGTGTCAACCGACACCCTACGGAGAATCAACCACTTTCCATAAATCTCAAGACCAAGATTTTTTCATAATTTTTTATGCTAATTTCTTAAACCTAAAATTCGTCATGAACCTTATAAATATTTTTCTACAGTCATTGTTTAGGCTTATGCTTTATTCTACTTTAGAAAGAGTTTTGGGAGAAGTTTTCTTAAACCCTTTTTATTGATTCAGTTTATTGCTTTCATTCAATTATTGCATGATGAATTGCTTAGCTATGTCTGAGTAGTTTGGTAGTTAGGTTTAGGGTTCTTAAACTATGATGAATTTTTGTTAACCATAGCTTAAGTTATGTATCATTGATTTAATTCTTGTCTTAGATCGTTCTTAATGCTATGCTTTAGGTTGGCCATCTAGAATTTATAGTATAAGGAATTTATTATGCATGAGAGTGCTAATAAATTGTTGGAATCAATCTTAAGAGAGCTAGCTATCTTTTCTCAAAGAGATTTGGTTTAGAATAGTTAGTGAACAAATTGAATAGATTTGATAATGCTAAATGGTTTGCTAGGATTAATTTGAAAGAAGTTTACATGTTAAGAAATCATACACAAATCGAATCAACCACTGTTTTGGGAGACATAGACAAATGCCACCATTGGTAATTTTATAATAAGAATTTGATCAAACATCAATGACTTGCCTACGTAACTAGGATAATAACTAGTCCGAATAAGTCAATTGCCAATGTTGCGAGAGAAGAGGACCCCATTTGGATCCTATATTTTGTGGTTGATTTAAGGCCAACTATAATAGAATTAAGAAGAGATGCTGGAAAAACATACTGGCTCTAAATTCAGGAGATAATTCACAGAGAAGACATGTTATTTTCAGAATGTTGTTTAACTTAGGATATTGGTTGAGCATAAACAACCATGCATGATTTTTCAAAAAAAAAAAAAAAAAAAACCATGCATGGCTTATTCTCCTTCTCTTCAATGTCATATTCTTCACGTTAGTCAGCTCGACTCCTTATCCACCACCACCAACCAAGAGCCACCACAAGAAGCCCTCGCCATCCTCTCCTTGTCATAAACCCACGTGTAAATTAAGATGGTCTTAAACTCAAGGTTTGCGCCAATGTGCTGGATTTGGTTAAGATTTCTCTACCACAAAAGTCCAAATGTTGTGCCCTTATCCATAATCTAGTTGATCTCGATGCCGCAGTCTGTCTTTGCACTGCACTGAAGACTAATATCCTTGGCATTCAGCTCAATGTTCCCGTTTCATTGAGACTTCTCCTAAACCAATGTGGTAAGAAGGTTCCATATGGTTTCCAATGTGCCTAGAGACTTCACATATTCAATATGAGATTCTAGTTGTACGCATTTGATTCTTGTTCTTCAAATTTATCCTTTAATTCCAATCATTTTCAATTGTTGTAAGTTTTATATGTTTTATGAATGAAATAAAAGTGTTTTCTCTTTCCTCAATTATAATGTCTAGCAAAATTGATGTTATATGACATCATATAATATTGGAGAATATAATTGACTAAAAACATGAAATTAAATCTGAAATGAGGAATGTTTGTCTAACTAAATACTTATTAATTAGCACGTACGTACTTAATCATGGTATATATAATCTGTCACTATCGTCAGATATTAACAATTAAACGTATGCTAATTCAGATGAGCACATGACATTAATCAATAAATGAGACTCAACCCCCAAATATAAAATTCCATGAGCAGTATTAATCTTTGGCTAAATGTAGAATTATAAGATATCACATTTCGATACTTTTTTTGAAATTTATATAAAAAAAGATCAAAGCATTAATTACGAAAAGTCAACAAAAGAAAAAGATGGTAGCAAGCACATTAATTGCAAATACAGCCAAAAGGAGTCAAAGTCAATACCCGAACCAGCTAAACCGATAATCCAGTTTAGTAAACAACGGTCAACATAACCAATCTGGTGCGCTCTTGACTTCCTCTGTCTTCATAATTACCCAACCAAAAAAACATAAAACTAAAACTTCCCATTTTACCTTACCACAAACCAAAAAAAAAAACATAAAAACTTAAAACTCCCATTTTTCCGTTAACATAAACTGAAAATTACCATTAGATACTATTTACTAAAACACCCTTAAAGCCGTAACTAAATTACTTCTCAACCTCTCTCATTGACTCTAAAGAGGTTTAAGGTAATTCCGTTACTTAGCTAACCTCTTGTTTCGACACGTCAACTTCTCCGGCGGAAGAAGCAACAATCGTCGACGAAGAAATGGTGCTACTGAGAACGGAAGTGATCTGATTCACGATGGAACAAAGGTGATTGTTGATAGTTGTGACGGTGGAGAGATTTGGCTTTGCCGTGGGAACATTACTCGCCAAGACTTGAATCCCGACAGTGAGAAGACACGAGGGAGGTGAATTGACAGAAGTACCCTCGGGTGGATTCACAGGAACGACGGAGAAACCTAGGGGTAAAATAGGAATAGTGGATGGATCTTCTCCGTTCATGACGAGCTGGATTGAGTCGACGTCGACGGAGGAGTAGACGATTAAACCGCCGGAGTTATCGATACAGCTTTCTTGTAGCATTAGCTCTACGTTATGCCATGAATTGCTTGCTATCTGTAAGTTACAAACAAACAAGTATCGGAATCAAATCAAACCGAAATATACTGAAATTATGTTTTAATAATAATATAAATTTCACATAAAATTTAAAAGTATTCTTTAAAATATGAGTTTGATACCGTGTTATTAGGTTCTAATTTAAATTTAAAAAGGTATAAATTTAAAACCGAAACATACAAATTTTAATGAACCAATTTGAGTATAACCGATATACTATTTCCAAAAACCAAATTGTATCTTGGTATATATGGTTTAAGAAAGAAAACCAACATTTCTTTGAAAAAATATATAAAAAATATTTTACAAAATTAATCTAGCTTAAAACCGAACTCCCTATACAACCATTAGATTTAAATTTTAATAGCATCATCACTTATAACTGAAAAAACCACAACTATGGACGGAAACTTACATTGATTCGAAGAAGAGAGATGCAATTTCCAGGATGTGAGCCATTAGCAATATGAGCAACTTCATGTGGTGCAGTTCCATTGAACAAAACCTCCAACTACAAAGACCAATATGAGCAATTTTTATCAATATTGAAGTTAATTGTATAATGTGATCATAGTTAGAGTTTTTTTGTTTGGTTTACCAGAGATTGATGATGTTGATCACGGAGAAGATCAAAGACTTGAAGATGAGAAAATGGGAGCCAAGTGGTTGAGACGGCACAAAGAACAACTCCTGTAGGCTGACCAGGCTCACACATTTTCCTCGTTGTGATCCGCACAGTGTCCTTAGTTGTTTCGGACAAAGCGGTCCAAGATTGTCCGCAAGAAGTGCTTATATTCACACAGAATGTTCTCATCATCCGCTGCGATAACCTCATTATGTTCCTTCTCGCTTCAGCAGATGCCATCACTACAAAAAAAAGAAAAACCAAGATTTTAGCGATTTTACAGACTTTTTGAGAATTTAGAGTACAATATACTAACCTCCAAGATCGGTTATGTTTCTAGCCATTAGACTAGCAACTCTCTCGCATTGTCTTTGCAAAACATTGAGCCAACGTTTAGCTCCAAAAGCCATTCCGCTATTCACATACTCCGCGAACGTCTCGTGCACATGCTTCTCGTCTACTTCCACATGCTCTACCCATTTGACTTGTGAGTATCCATTAGGCATATCTTGAATGATACAGCCTGAGGGTTTTCTCTTATACTCATGATGAGGAGTGTTAGTACTCAACGGCTGGATTTGGTCATGGAAGCTATCGATTGGGAAATCTACGATTGCCCAATGACCATCTTCCGCGTTCTGTTCTACATACCGTAGAAAATAAGCTTCTCGAGTTGGTACCAATGGTGATAGTACTTGTAACTCTGCATACATCTAGTAAAACATAACAACAACATACATTTCATTAGATGAATCAAGAATTTTTGTTCGAAATCGAATTAGTAATTAAATTACCAGTAGAAGAGAACCACTAGCTCCAGAAACTCCAGAGGATATGATCTGGACCGTTTTCGCCCTAGACACGATTGAACAGAACATTTCCGCCCATTTATCCTTCAAACCGAAACCACGAAAATTTAATCGATTAATTGAGGAATGATATAAAAACAGAAGCGTTTAATGAAAAGTTCAAGTACTTACAGCGTTTAGAAATGCGTCAACAAGGGTTACGCTGTTCATAATGACAACTGAGTTAGCCTTTGAAGCTTCTCTACGCAAACCTCCTTTATTGTTGCTGTTATGATTCGCCATTGGCCATGGGAACAACTTCATGTACTCTTCTTCATTCAGACACAAAACCTCGCCACCGATCTTGTCAGATTTCTTCTTAATCCACAAAGGCTCTTCAGTGTTACACATCTTCGCAAGTTCTTGGACACAAGAGACAGCAAACTCCATCGCGATAATCTTTTCTTCATCAGCAAGTAACATGTTGTTGTTGTTAGTTTGATCAGGGAAGAAACAACTAGTGTCTTGTGATGGAAGCAACATCGCCATGTCTGAATGTTCTTGAAAGTTTCCTCCAGCGTACACACTCATGTCTAGCTCCAATGAAGGTTGATGATGATGATGTGGAAGCTCTGTAGGAGGATTCATCAACGGCTGAGATGTTGCCATGGGTTGCATCGGACGGCCAGTGTATCTTGAAGCAATGGAGCATACCCGATCAAGCTGCGGAATAGATTTTAGGATTACACAAACCGAAACAAATTTGTTTTATACATTTTCCTGAAATCCTAACAAAACCTAATTAAAATTGGTTAAATATAATTAACACTATGATATTACGTAGGTCTTGAAGACCATAATCTCAAACATATTAAGCAAGAACTATTTCAACTTGAAAACAGCATATTTCAAACATTAAATGGTGGCCTTATAAGTACATTATTCATGTAATGCAAATGAGGAATATAATATGAAGCAATCAAAACCAATTACATGAAGTGGTTAGGATAAATTGGCTATACCTCTTCGCGGAGGCGGCAGTTCTCAATGTGGAGTTCATTGAAAGGGATGTCGCCGAGGACGGTTGGGCCACCGCAAGAGGGACAAGAGAGGCACCTTAGCTCCGCCTGAAGTTGGCAATTCTCAGACTTAAGGTTATCATTCTCTGCCCTCAACATCACATTTTCTGCTCTGTCTTGTTGTGCCTATATATTGATTCACCACACAAAAAAAACCTAAGTTAGTTGATCATAATACACATATGACCATATATATAGAATACTTCAAGTTGCAAGAGATACCATATTATAACTTATTATAGGTCTTTTGTTACCTTCATTTGGGTGCGCCTATTCTGGAACCAAAACTTGACCTGTCGAGGCTTGAGACCAAGTTCATTACTTAATCTCTGTCTTTGTTTGTCGTCTGGATGAGGGTTTTCTTTAAACAATCTACAACAATCAAATTTCAATCTCTTATCATCAGACAATAAAGGCATAAGGTGCATGACCGGTATAAGATAATAAATCCATATTACGGTTTAGATGGTTCTCATTTTTCTATATCCAACAAATCTTACCAAACCCCAAAATAGGATTGAACCTAAACTATAAGACCAAAACCTGTAAACTTTCTTTGTTTTATGTTTTTATAAAAATACCGAAAAAACTTATAAGACCGAACAAAAATCAGATTGAACACACACAAATAGATAAAAATAGAAAAATAGAAAGAAAAAAAAAAGAAGGGAAAATCATACGCTTCCATTTCTTGGATCTGACGATTTGTGTGTCTATGGTAACGTTTCTTCTTGTTAGTAGGAGCTGCCTGTTGTTCATCATCTTGAAGTTCATTAACATCAAACTCATTTCCAGACTTTGGATCTTCTGCTTGTTCACCACTCGACCCAAATGACCCACCCACCGACCCGTTTTCCATCATTTCCTCTACTGCTCCATCTCCCATCATCATCATCATACTCATCATCCCATGCTCCTCCTTCTAATAAAAAATAAAAAAACATATAGTAAATGCAAGATTTTAGAAATTACATACACAAGTACAACAATAATTAAGAAGATAAATGTGGAAACTTGTGTTTAGTACAAACCGGGACAATGGAGGAAAATGAGTTGAAAGATAAGAAATTAAAATTAGGGTTTTGGAGTGTTCCCGGTGAAGAAGAAGAAGAAGGCGGTGGCGGCGAAGCAAATCTGTTGTCTGAAGTCATCATCACATTCCCTTCTCCGATTGACAACATATCACTTAAAAAAAAAAAACCCTAATGGTCACAAAAAAGATCTCAAGTTAGGGTTTTTTTTTTGTGTTCTTTTGAGAATCTTGAAGAAGTAAAACGAAGAATCAGTGCATGAAAAATGTAGAAAATATTTTGTGAAATCTTTAAGAAATTAATCTGAAGCAAAAGGAAGAAGAGGAGGAAGAAGAAGAAGAAAAAGCATTAAATGAAAATTAAATTACCACAGGTGAAGACAGCTAGATCGGTTTCATACTTACAGAAAAATATTTAAAATTAAATACACAAAAAACGTAACTGGTAAAAAAAAAAACATTTATTGCTCATGAAATCTCTTTCAAAAATTTTAAGAAAAAATAGGTCCAACTAATAAAAAAAACCATTAAGACACTATCTGAACATTCATGAGAAAACATGGATTGAAAAAAAAGAAAAAAATTTGAGTAGAAAATTTAAAAAATAGGCATGGTGTAGTTTAGTTTCTTTGTATATATGATTTTTTGGATTGAACATGGCAAAAGAATATATAATGTAAAACATGAAAAACAAAGACAAGTATCATAAAGAACACAACACAAACTAGATAATATCTACTGTTATATTTTGTTTGTTTACTAGAAAGAAATAGAGATTTTCTTTACACTTTCTCTGGTTTCCACACACTTTCTTACCTTCTTTAGCTTCAGAGGAAATGAAAGAGAGACTGAAAAAATCAGAATTATTCTCTCTCTAAAACAAAACCTTTTAGAGCTTTCTCTCTCTAAGTCTTTTTTGTTTTGTTTTGCAATAAATGGAAAAGTAAATTTCTCAGTAATATACTTACCGGACCAGAAGGGTTAACGGCGACAATTGACGGAATGTAACGGATGAAAAAAAAAACGTTTCTGTTAATTTTCACAATTTCGCCACGTGGAGGTTTATTATTGGGAACCCATCCGTTTTGCCTCATGAACTTCTACAAAAGTCAAAACTTTTTTTAACTTCGAAGTCAATATTGTATTCTCCACGCGTTTACCGTACGTGTTACACAAGTGCTGCATTATTTGTAGAAACGTTATTCATCGCTCCCTTGCTAAAATAATATCTCAAACAGTGTTCTTAAAAATGCCCTGTACGGATGTATATACGCCGTCTATACAGTGTGCGGTGAGTCACTATAGTGAGTTCAATGCGGTTTTAGTCCAAATCTGGGTTTGATGTAGAGTTTTCAATCAATACAGTCCGGTGGTTATCAAAATACCATACGAAGAAGAAGATACTTGTTATTGGGCTTTATGGGCTAACATGAAATAAAAAAAATTCATTAGTACCCTCGTTACTGTACAAGAATGCTATTAGAAAACATACGTATATAACACTTTATTTTGTTCTTCATTTGTATAAGGTTTTCTTTCATTAGTTTATACTTAAAACGATAAATACTACAATTATTAGTAGTCTTGTATTTTCAACTATTTCATTACTTATTCTCATACGTAAATCTTTTATACTATATATATATATATATATATGGTACTAATAAAAATATTTACCGTATATACCCGTATAATCACACACTATACACTTACTACCTAGCTAGTGTATAGCGTATTTAGAACATTGTTCTCAAATAATATTGGCATTTTTAGAATTATAACACATAATAAAATTGGTATCCCACATATATAAGTACTAAAATATCACTTATGTATTAGAAAAACAAGTTTTTTTTTTGTTTTTTTGTTTTTTGTTTTTTTGTCAATATTAGAAAAACAAGTTTATATTCATACTCTACACAAAAAATTCTAACAAATAAAGTCTATTTTATACTAGTATGATATTTGTTTTTGGAGATAATGTCAATTGGTGAAACGTTCGCCGTCTCAACATTCTAGTAATTTTAATACAATATTAACGTTTTGACATAATGTACGGATTTCGGCTCATAAATCCTCGGAAACTTTAAAACATTAACACGTGCATATTATATATGTTAAGACTTAGAGTATCTTGATATTCTAGTAATTTTAGTTGAATATTGAAGTCTCGACAAAAAATGTAAGGATTTCGGCTCTTGAATCCTTGGAAATTTTAAAACATCGACACGTGCATACTATATGTTCGCCCATCTCAGTATTTTAGTAATTTTAGCAGAATATCAACGTATCGAACAAAATGTAAGGATTTCGGCTCATAAATCCTCAGAAAATTGTAAAACGTTGACACGTGCATACTATATGTTAGCCCATCTTAGTATTTCGGTACTTTTAATAGAATATCGGCTTCTCGACAATAAGTATTTCAGCTCATAAATCCTCGGAAAATTTAAAAATGTTGACACATGCATTCTATATATTACCCATCTCAGTATTTCAATACTTTTACTAGAATTTGGCTTCTCGACAAAAATATACGGATTTCGACCCATGAATCCTTGGAAAGTTTTAAAATGTTGACACATGCATACTATATGTTAGGTCATCTCAACATCGTAGTAACTTTAATAGATTTTCCACGTCTCGGAAAACATATATGGATTTCGACTCACGAATCCTCGGAAAATTTTAAAACGTTGACACGTGCATACTATATATTAGGATATTTTTTTTGTAAATATGTAAACCATGTGAATATTTTGGATAATGAGCAATAAAAATTTTAAACATTTGGTATAGACGACTAATTACTTAGAGTAAACAAACTTTTAGTTTTTTTTCAAATAACATTACTACTTTAACAACTTACTTATATTTTTATGTCATGAATGGATCACAACTCATTCATTAGTCTTTAATCACACAAATATAGAGAATGAAATACGATACGGGATAAGATGGTGTCTATTATATGTAGATTTACACATGTCGCAGACTCGATCGCTTGTCATTTTAACTTACATATACACTTCATATTACATTGTTAAGAAAATGCAAAATTTATATAGTTTTTTAAAATACTTAATCCAAGAAAATATATTTTTTAAAAATTATATAACATAACTTATTTGATACTATTTGAATAGATATAAAGTTAATAATTTTTTTAATTATATATTTTCTTTGAAATAGACTAATAATTATAAATAACATGCATTTAGCATTCTTTTTAGATGAGACCAAAGTAATTTTTTTAAAAATATCATCATCGGTTACAAAAAGAAAAGAAGAAGTTTCTCTCTTGATAAATGAGCCATTTTTACTTTGAGGTTCATATGAACCCAATTCTGGCCCAATATAATATGTTTTTGTAATTGTAGCCCAATATAATATTGCATATGACTTTTTAAATGTCTATGCAACTGTTAAAACTTTTATGTAACACTTGCATGTATGATTATATATTTTTATATTCTTTTTTTTTTTTCAACTTCATTTCACTAGACTAAGTGAAAAGATACATAGAGATTTCAAGGCCATTTAATTACATAAGAGGATCTAAAAGTTCTTGCGTTCTTGGCTAATAGATCAGCTTTTGATTTTAAGGTTCTAGGAATACATTTGAAATGCACTTCATTAGAGGAGTTTGCCAAGAATTTAATGTCCTCTAACGTCATTGAGCTGGCTGATTTTGTTGAAGTTCTTGCTACTGCTTGAGATTCAAACATTTGCTGAAAAGGGGTGATATAGTTCTCGAGAATCTCCACAGAACATCACTCTCCTATAATTCAGCTTCAGAATTTCTAGCATAGCCATTTTTAATGCTTCACCTTCAGCTTCAAAAGGTGTGGCAGTCGGTTTAATAGAAGATGACCCCATAAGGATTTTTTTTCCATTCTTGCTGTATATGATCCATCTGATACCTGCAGGTTCAACACTTGAGATCCATGAGCCATCTACAAATCAAACAGAATACTAGACATAGTGGGCGATGCTCTAACAACATTCTCCATATTATGCCTTTTACTATCTCTTGATAATTTCTGCATTTTTTTATTCTGCTCATCTTCCATTGAACATGCTTCAATCCAAGCTTGATGATCATGTTTTGCTTCTTTAATAATTTTGGGAATGGACCATCTCTTATTTTGAAATATTAAGCAATTTCTTGTTTTCCATATTCTCCAACCTAAAAAAGGTAGGTAATTGACATCCCTACCTAACTCCTTCATGGTTTCTTCCAAATAATCATAGTTTTGTTGAAGAGAATTTGATAAAAGAATGTCACCTTTAATTCTATTTGATGTAGCTAGGCTCCATATTTCTCCGACTACTCTGTATTGGAAGAGGAGATGGTTAAGCGTTTCTGGTTCTTCTGCTCAAAGATTACAGTCAGCTTGGATGAGAATCTTTTTTTGCCTAAGATTATTTGCAACAGGTAAAGCATTATTGATTCCTTTCCACCACAAATGTTTTAGTTTAAGAGGTATTCTCCATTTCCAAATATTCTTAGAAATAATGATTGGGGGGGGGGGGAAGTTAGGCATGTGATTTGTGTAATGTTGATTCTCGCCGGAGTTTTTATGGCATAGGTGGTACCTTGTCTTAACTGAATAATTCCCATCTTTTGTGTGTTGCCAAGATACCATATCATGCTTACCAGAGATAGAAGGTCGTATGGTTGAGATTAACTGGTGATCCTCTTGCTCAATTATTCCTTCTATCAAATCATCATTCCATTGCATTGAATCTGGAAGCAATAAATCTTTTACTTTAAGATTAGAAGGATTAAAAATGCAGGCTTTAGGTGGGCTTGAGGGTTTAAGAGGGAGCCAATTACCTTTCCATACTTGTATGTTGTCATCATCTCCTACTAGCCATTTGGAACCTTGTAAAATTAGTTTTGTACCTTCGAGTATACTGCGCCATGCATGACTGACTCTTTTCTTCCCTTGAGTATATAAAATTCTTTCTCCAGAGAAATATTTGGCTTTGTAGACCTGGGAAAGAAGTAGTCCTGGTTGATGCAGTATTCTCCAACTCTGCTTTGTTAGCATGGCACTATTGAAGTCCTTCAAGTCTTTGAAGCCTAGACCTCCATTTTGTTTTGAATCTGTTAGTTTCCTCCAGGAGATCCAATGAATTCTTCTTTGATCTTTGTTTGATGACCACCATAAACGCCTTATTGTTGCAGCCATTCTTTTTTAGGAGCCTTTGAGGGAGCAAGAAACATGACATACTGTAAACTGAAATAGACGTGGCAACGACTTTTAGAAGTATTTCTTTACCTGCAGGGGACAAAAATTTTGTGTACCGGTTATCCACCTTAGCTTTACTCTCTGATTTAGGTAGTAGAAAGTTTCATATTTGCTTCTGCCAATGTATTCTGGAAGACCTAAGTATTTACCAAAACCCCCCACTCTAGATATACACATCATATTACTGATTTGCTGTTTAACGTTATCAATAATCCCTTTCCCAAAAGAGATAACAGATTGCTGATAGTTAATTTCCTGTCCAGATACATCAGCATACTTTTTTCAGGATAGTCATTACACTTTGACATTCAGATGGGTTAGCTATGCAAAAGAGGAGTGAGACATCAGCAAATAATAGGTGAGATATCTCTGACCCTTTTCTACTAGCTCTGAAACCATGAATACTACCCATTCTAATCCCCTCTTGCATCAAAGTAGACAATCCTTATGTACAAATTAGATAGATATAGGGAGATATGGGATCACCTTGTCTTATTCCCCTCTGTGGTTGGATGTTTTCAACAGGAGTACCATTGATCAGGACTGAATAGTTGACAGTTGAAAGGCACTTCATGATCCAATTACACCATTTGTCAGCAAAACCAATTTTCCTGAGAATAACATCAACATAATTCCATTCCACTTTATCAAAAGCTTTACTAATGTCTAGTTTGAAGGCTAAAGAGGGAGATTTGAGTTTTTTTTGTATGTAGAGAATGAAGCAATTCATGAGCAATTAACACGTTATCTGTGATGAGTCTCCCAAGTATAAAGGCTGACTGACTAATAAAAATGATCTTATCTAGATGGGGCTTAAGTCTTTCAGTTAAAATCTTAGAGATCAGTTTATAGGAGACATTGCATAAACTGATGGGTCTAAAGTCTTTGATTGTGGATGGGTTTTTTGTTTTGGGGATTAGACAGATATGGGTAATTTAAAACAGGGTCTAGCTTGTTATTTTTGAAAAAAGTTTGGACAAATTAGTACACACCTTTGCACAAGATGGACCAGTGATCTTTGTAAAACCCTGCAGTGAAGTCGTATGGTCCAGGAGATTTATCCCTATGCATTTTTGGAGAGCTAGGTAGACTTCCTTGTGAGAGCCGAAATTCTCACAACCAAAACTTGTAAAGTAACTTTTAGATCGTAACTTTCTATGGAAATGAATTAACGGATGCGAGAAAATGGTAAAA